>PVKU01010654.1:0-50059 GCA_004027475.1 Anoura caudifer | reverse complement strand
CGCACCTCCGCTTTTTCCTGCCGCGACTCCGCCCCTCTTACCGGTCTGGATGAATCGTTGTTGGACTTCCAAACAGTTTGATTTTCTGAGATCTGGTTGTTTTCTTGTTTCTAAATCTTTGTTGTCCTTAATTTGGTTGTGAGAAGAGACACAGTGCGTCTGCCTATGCCTCCATCTTGGCCGGAAGTCCGGGCATCTTAACTAGTTCCTGAGACCACCAGCGTCTTTGATTATAGACTTTCACATCAAAACTCACACAACTCAAATTAGATACAAAACTCTAATTATTATATAAAATTGAATTATAATGATCTTATTATTCACCCATAAAAATATTTCCCAAATCTTTTAAAAACTGAAAATACACCAGAGTCTATAAGTATATTAGGGTCTATCTCCGTATGTTCATTTCATTCAAGCTAAATTTGCATTTGTTCTTTAATCACAGTGCTGAATCAATATTCTAACAAGAGAAAACAAATTAATTCTGGGCTCCTGAGGAAAGACCCTAGCAGATCTCCTCTTACTTCTTACCAATAATAAAGCTGCAGTCTACTAGATCAAACAAGCATATTATCCACTTTATGTCATGGGAAAAGTCATAGGAAAATTCAAGCAGAAGACATACATTTATGTCTTCAAAGAACAGAAACACACAAACACACACACAGACTACGATTTTTTTTACACTTTTTATTGTTGTTCAAGTACAGTTGTCTCCATCTTCCCCCCACCACTCCCTCTCACCCCATCCATCCCCACCTCCCACCCTCAATCCCATCTGCCTTTGGTTTTGTTCATGTGTCCTTTCAGATGCTCTTGAAAACCATTCTCTCTTTTCCCCCATTATCCCCTCCCACCTCCCCTCTGGTTACTGTCAGTTTGAGACTTTGATATCTTTTAACTACAGTTAGAAAAAACAGAGACTGTACATTTCTTTTCACATCACATCACAATAAAAATAAGTGAGAGCACACTCAAGATGACAGAGGTCTGGTGCAAACACTTAGGATGGATAACTGTCTACACAAAATTTATTAAAAATATATCCTATTTTTAAAATAGCAAAAAAAAACCTATAAATCTTGTTCTTGAACATACACATGAACACTTCCCAATGCAATGGGATTTGGAATTACACTGAAAGCCTTCCAACTCATAAATGCTTTCTCCATACACATCAAAAACTAAGCCTAGACTTCCATTATTTGAGATAAATTCCCATGGGGTCCAATATTGTCTTCTGTTAAAATGTCATTGAGAGAGATTTCCATTATCAATGATGAACATAAATTAGTTAATGACATCCCCTTAGCTAGGAAGCAAGTTTAGTGGTGCGGGTGTGGGGTGGAGTAGAAGGAGGAAACTGGAATCACAACTCTACTGTCAAAGATACCTACATCTGAAATAACATTCCACAGGAGGCAGGAGATCAGAGTCAGAGCCCAGCTAATCAAACTAAATATCAGATTTCTTATCTGAAAAATGAGAAGGCTGAACTTTATGATCTCTAGCTAGTCTAAAAGTAGAACTTTTCTGATGTGAGGTAGGTTTATCTAGAAGTGCAGAGGCAAACACAAAGAGCTAAGAAGGTGGGAAGCAAAATGTTACTATGGTGATCAGAAAACCACTGTGAGAGAAAAGAGGGAAGGAACTAAAAAAAAGTCTCCATAACTGTAATTATGTCAAAAGATTAACTAAATGTGTTAAAAAGAGAAATCATAGTTGTACAGAAAAATCATACTAATGCTTCAGATGTAAAGAGACCATAAATAGAAATAGAGAAGAACTCTAGAATCACATTGGGTCACCACTTTCCTCAAAACTGTATTAAAAATTAAAATGAAACTACTTTTGCCCAAAGAAATAATGATCTTAAAACGGAAAGGGTGATTAGCAGTGTTGAATGGATTTCCTGGCCAATGGAAAATACTGACTTCTATGTGTTCTGTTAAGAGCACCAGGGTTTGCAGGAACAATTATAAAGGGCACATGGACAATAACAAGGGAGGGGGGGGTGGGCAGAAACAAGGGAAGGAGGTGGGGAGAGCTGGGGTGTTGGGAGAGGTGGGGGAGAAAGGCAGAAAACTGTACTTGAACACCAATAAAAAAATGTTTTAAAAAAAGCACTAGCACTAAAATGACTACAGTAAAATTCACTTCATTATTCAAGAGAAATTATATAGTATCTAGCATGTGCTTCTGCTGGATGTGAGAAGGGACACAAAGATGAAAAAGATGGCTATACCCTAACACTTACAGCATAATACAAAAGATATCACCAATACAAGAGTAAACACAATCTTATATGATACAACTGGGCTAACCAAAAGTTAGGGGTTTGAAAGAAGAGTTAAGAGTTTTTGTGTTTGTTTTTATTTTTGAAAGATAGCAGTTCCTTCACATATTCATTCACACTACCAAAGTCAAGAATTTCTAAGGACAAGTTTAGATGCTTAATAAAGAACAGCAGTTCCTAAACCATCTGCTTTGCTCAAATTTGAAGATCTGTCACAGGCAAATTTTCATTTTACTCCAACCCTGTGAGAATATTATTGTCAGCTGGGGTAGGTAACATTTGGTTTGTAATTGACATGGTGAACAAACTATGCTTTCTAAAATGGCTACAATCAGTGCCTCTTTTGGGTGAAAAAAGAAAAAAAAAGGCAAACTATCCTGAGTCCAACGGTTACTCACTTTCAGTAAGTTTCTTTCTTCTATTTATGTGTCCTGTTACTAATCTTCTGATGAAGAAATGTGCAAAACACAGCATTTAAAGTGAACAACAGAATTTTGTTACAGTCAGACAAAGATATATGACAGAATACCCTGAAAGGTTTGTTGTTTTTTTTTTTTTAAGAAAATCATTTTGCAAACTCATTCCATTAAAAAAACTGCAGACAATAGTAGTCCAATACTATATAATTTTCCTCTTACCTGGTAAGGAACAATACTGCCATGAGCTGTGTCCCACCATTCTGCTTCCTTTTGGGCAATAAGATAATTAGCAGCTACCTGGGTTAAACAGGCTACCTACCAAGAAAAAAAAGAAAGAAAGAAAAAAGCTAGTGTATCTATACTCACTCATATAACAAAAGGTTATAATATGAAAGTTCTAATTTGATTTCACTTTATGTCATTGTAGAAAAAAAAAAGAGAAAAAAACTCCAAACAGGTTAGAAATATACAGGCATAATACAACATACAAAGAAAGGAAGAGCAGTATTACATTATTGCATGAGTCTAAGTACTGAGTAACAGTCACCTAAGACATATAAACACAGAAACAGTTAGCTCCTGAAAAAAATCATCGAAGGCAGAGGTTGACCCAGCAAACAGAACCTGGTCAAGCCTTTATCATCAAAGCCTACATCAGCAACCTGTACATTCCTTTCCCCTCTCCACCTGTCCTTTTACTTTTCATCAAATTGACACAAAAAGAGACTGTCCTCACTGAGCAGGTGAACCAAAGCCAGGAGCCACATTCCTCTAAACTTGTCATTAAATACATAAACAAATAAATAGGACTCTATTTTGTTCAATTTAGTCAAGTTTTCTGTTACTTGATGCCCAAAACATTTTTACTAATACAGAGGGTCAAGATTATTTGATGTTTTTATTCATAGGTAAATGATCCTCATTTAAACAAAAATTACTGTACCTTTCCCAACTTGCTTCTGGCACCATGCCTTAAAGAAACATAGTTCAATTAAAGTGGTCATCTAAAACCTCTGATTCTTGTAATGTTTCATACACAGATCTTGAAAACCCCCAATAGTTCAATCCCACATGAAGATAACATGAAAATAAATGACTTGATTCCTAGAGATCAGCCACAAAAACTTATGTTCCAGTGAATAGCCATGCATCCAAGGGCCCAGAACTACGGCAAGGAGGTGACCTAATAACTTTTCAGTTTCCAGAAAAAAAGCTTCTTGACTCATAACATAATCAAGATATAGCATGGGCTTGCTTTTGCCATTCTAAATTATCAGATGTGATTGGGAGTCTACCAAGCCAGCAAGTCAAACATATCCCACATAGACATTGGCTCCTAGAGCACCTCAAGGGGTGGTATTTCAGAGCTTGGTGCCACAACCTGTTATTGCCCTCAGCTTGGCATGGCAGCTGTGCCTTGGACAAGGGCTATCAATAGGGCTTGGCCTGAATGTATCTCCTTGCAGCAATAAGCATTCTCCTTTAACAATAATATTCTTGGGATTTACACTGACTTTTATGTTCATTTACTGCTCTGTTGAAATTGGAACTGCCGTATGGCAGCTGGTTCGGCTGTACTGCCCAGGTGGCAAAACTAATAAACTTTGAGTCATCCACTTCTGGACCTCCATCTGGTCTGGACATTTGAACCATGGAGCATTCCAAGGCTGCCTGGGGCTGCCTAGTGTTAATCACCATTTCACAGATTACTTCTATGTCTTTCAAAATGGAAAATCAAATCAACATTTTGTAGTAAAAATGCACTGGATGGGAAGTCCAGATTCATGATTTCTAATTTTAGTCAACCTGTAAGTAGCTGTACAACTGTAGGTATATAATTTAACTACTCTTAACTTCAGATACATTCTCTATAATCTTCAGCATGTAATCTAAACATATTTTTCCAAACTTTTCATAAAAGAGCAGAATTCCTATATCAAATCACATTAATACATGAAATCCTAATATATAAGCACATAATACCCCTATGTGCTCTGGAAGCAGAGGCAGGCCTACAATGCTATCTTGGTAACATGAATACAGAACGCAATTTGCAAAATAGTAAATGCTCTTAAATTTGCTTCCAAGTTCTCTACACTCCTGAATCTATTATTCTTCTTCTTAACAGTCTGGCAGATAAAAAGATAGCAGGGATGCAGTAGTAGCAATCTTCCTATGAAGGCTTTTCCTGAAATTGGGGACATATTCTCCAGTATAAGGTTTTTCTATTTCTTACCTAGAAGAAAGGTCCTTCTTTGATGTAGCTATGTTGGGAGTGGGGGGAGTTGTTCCTTTCAAGTAAATTCTGGTTAAAGCACTATCTAAGGTGCTCTGGTGCTACCAGAGGCAAATAATTCACTTTAATAAAAGTAATTTTTTCCAAGCAATTAATCACAACAGGCTTGGTATTCCCAATTTTCTAATTTCCAAGTCAACTGATAGTTAACAGGTCAACATCAGGAAGGGCTACATGAGTTAGTAGACTGACTGGATGACCACAGGTTAACCTCTGAATCCTAGATTGATCTGAGACAACTGGCAGGGGTAGGCATGGGCTGGATTCTACCATGCTGTTCTCATTTCTTGCCCACTACCTCATTCTTTCTTCTCAATTTTAGCCTCTATGTTCTACCTGACTTTGCCTTGATGAGCTATTTTCAACAACTGTTTAATAAGAGTAGCCCAATTTACAGTTAGTTTGAATGAAAGATCAGAACTCATCTCATAGAATATTTCCTTTCTCCACACAGTTCTGACTCATGAAAACCAAAAACATTTCAGAACTAACTGGCTCCCACTGGGCAGAAAGATTAAATAAGATTTTAAGCCAGTTGTCAGCCAAAAACAAAGTATGATTTGTCAGTAAATATTCAAGAGGCAAAGTCAGGGGGAAAAGAATTCTACTTTGGTCTTGGTCAGGTGGCTTAGTTGGTTGGAACATTATACCATGCAGCAAAAGTTCAAGGGACTGATTACTGGTCAGGAAACATACCTGGGTTGTGAGTTCAATCCTAAGTCAGGCGTGCAAATGAAGGCAACTAATTGATATTTCTTTTTCACATTGATGTTTCTGTCTCTGTCTCTCTTTTTCTTGCAGTCTCTCTCTACCCCCTCACCTCTCCCTTCTTTCCTCCCTCTCTACCCCCGCTACATTTCTCTTTCTGTAAAATCAATAAACATAATAAACATATGCTTGGGTGAGGGTTTTAAAAAATTCTACTTTGAAAAAAGAGCAGCTGGGCTAAACTTAGTAACCAAATGTTTAAAAGGGGTATTACAGATCTGAAAGTAATCTACCATTTATAAGGAAGTATTTTAATGCAGGAGATGGGAGTAAAAGTCAACAGCTATGATGTGATTCTGTATGAAAAATCAGAGGTTTCCTGGCAATTAATGACAAATTTTCCAAAACCAAAAGAACATAGGATGTGACTTTTCAGTTAATAAGTACATACTGTATATCCACTCTAAATATTTCATTAGATCATTACTTTCATCCCCTAAACTCGGGCTCATTATTTCATCATGTGGATGCTATATAATTTACTCAGAATGTTGCCTTTATATGGATTCATCCAAACAAAAAAAAAAAGCCAACTTTGGTTTAATAATAAATATTCTGACAGCAAAACTATTATTTTAGATAACATAGTGAGTCCTGATACTCTTTGTGTCTGACCAGAAAACCAACAGGGTGGTCAAAGTGGATCCAAAGGGCACAGTCCCAAAAAGCTTGAGGAATAAGACACCCAATTATTTCCCAAAGCAGCTCCATGGTGTCTGCCACCACATATTTCACTCCTACCAAATTAGGATCAGGCTGCAATAATAGAATCTTTCATCTCAAAAGTTTAAACAAGTATGACAGGTAAAGTGAGGAAAACAAGACTAAAACTATGGTCCATTGCATCAAAATGGGTAATTCCCCTCACCCCTCCTCTCTGGCATATATTCTGGCCTCTAAGAATGCTGGACTAAAAACCAACTAAGCTTCACGTCTGCACTTGTCCATATCTCCATCCATTCTTCAAAGCCTATTTCTGTGTCATCCTATCCATTAATTTCTCCTATCACCCAAGCAAATAAAATATTTTCAAAACAAAATATTTCCCTGCCTCTGAATAAATATAAGACTTTAATTTGCCTGAGTCCTGCTGCACTTTTACAGTCAACCTTTTAATACAATTAGAATTATAAGACGAAAAATTTAGACCTGGCTGGTGTGGCTCAGTAGATTGAGCGCCAGCCTGTGAACCAAATGGTCACCAGTTCAGTTCCCACTCAGGGCACATGCCTGAGTTGAAGGCCAGGTCCCCAGTGGGGGGTGTTCAAGAGGCAACCACACATTGATATTTCTCTCCCTCTTTCTCCCTCCCTTTCTCTAAATATAAATAAATAAAATCTTTAAAAAAAAAGAAAGTAAAAGCTGGAAAGACCTAGATCAATAGTTCCTAAACCTGGTTTTGCATCACAATCACCTGGGGAATTCCCAAAACTACTGAATCAGACTCTCCAAGGATGAAGCCTGGAAGTAAACACTTTAACCAATATACCATTAATTGCACACAAGATATAACAACCAAAGCCTTAGGAAAGTATAGTCAAATTCCTTAATATTACAGATACATAAATAAAGGAACAGAGAAGGAAGATTACTAATCTGAGGTCACACAGCTGGCCACTGGCAGAACTTCGAACTACTCTAACTGTACTGCCTTTCTCCATGTCACAATATTATTTAAATTGGGAAATATCGTTCCTTTTAAATTGGCACTATCTCAGGGTAAAAATTATGTATTATAACCCTTTGTATGTTCTGATAGCACCTAACATAAGAGTTTCCATACTAACTTATTAACACATGAATGGCTAATTACTCTTGTATATTTATTTTATTCAACAGATAATAGGTGCTGCTTTGTGTAAGGCACCATGCTAGATACTGGGTATACATAAGTAAATACAAAAGATTGCCCCCTCTGTACTCTAAGAATAGTGGAGAAAGCAACTAAGCAAACAGTTACAGGAACCCACTTGGGGGGAAAACATGGAGAACTTTAAAAACAAGGAGAATAGCATGCATGAAAGCCCTAAGGCTGCAAAGAGATTGGCATACAAAACAAACAAACCCCTGACAGTAGGGTAATGTAACTGACGTATGCTAAAAAAGAAACAGGGAATGAAAACGGAAAGGTTGGCAGAAGCCAGATCATGCCAGCCCTTGCAGATCATGGTAAGGAGTCATTCTTTACACATCCTTCAGAATGATGACTTTAAAATCACAAGTCATATCATTATCATCCTTCTACCTGAAACTAATGGAATTTCCCACTGCATTTGCCATTAAATCCAAAGAATAAACTGAAAGGAAGCAAGAGAGAAAAGGGACCAGTTATGGATATTGTAAGAATCCAGGCATACCGTAAGTTGATGATAGTTCAGACTAGGATGGTAGCAGTGAAATAGAAAAATTAGTGGATTTAAGAAGTATTCTAGGGACCAATTGAACAGAACATGTGAAAGACTGCATGGGAAGGGGATGGCAGACAGAATGGTGAGGGAGAGGAAGGAGCCAAATGTAACTCTCAGATTTCTGGCTGAATATCAGGTAAGCTATTAAGACATTAAAAAAAAAAAAAAAGAGGAAGTCAGAAAGAGAATGAAGTTGAAGAAAAAGGAAAATAAAAGTCCACCTTTGAATATGTTGAATTGGACAGGACAGCAAACCAATCAATTGGGCTGGAATCATAAACATATAGAACATACTTAGTTATCCCTCAAGGGGAAATATAGAGATAAAATAAGAGAAATCAGAAATAGTATAAAACAAAAGAAAGTCTCCATGTCAAAACAGCCTTTCCTCTAATGACAGATATGGTCAATGATGTAAGTACAAACTACTAGCACCAATTTAGATACCTAAAAATTGGAGGTAGGTTAAATAAGACATATCTCTATATAAGAGACAAAACAGGCACTGAAAATAATACAACAGAATAATACAGCCTCATTTAAGAAAATGTGCACAACTCTTTTTTAAAACTTTATTTTAGAACAGTTTTAGATTTACAGAAAAATTAACAAGATAGTACAGAGAGTTCCCACATATTCTATACCCATTTCCCCTATTACTAACATCTTACATTAGTGTGATACATATTTTCAATTAAAAAACCAGTATTGGTAAACTGTTAATGATTAAAATCCATATGCTCAGATTTCCTTAATTTTTTCTTAATGTCCTTTTTCTATTCAAAGATACCATCCAGGTTAACTTCTACATTATATTTACTCATTGGCTCCTCAGGCTCCTCTTGGCTGTAACAGTTTATCATGCATTCCTTGCTTCTAATGACCTTGACAGTATTGAGTAGTAATGAAGTATTTTGCAGAATGTTCCTCAACTAGAAGTTTTTTAAATGTTTTCCTCATAATTAGACTGGGATTATGGAGTTTTGGAATGAAGACCACAAAAGTAAGCACCATTTTCAAGACATCATATCAAAGGCATATCAACATGATTTATACTACCGACATGATTTATCACTTTTGGTGTTGACCTTGACCACCTGGGTGAGGCAGCATTTATCAGGTTTTTCCACTATGAAATTAACCTTTTTTTTCTCCACTGTCCACACTCTCCTCTTTGGAAGGAGGTCAAAATGCACAGCCCACACTTAAGAGGTGGGCAGTTATGATCAATTCTGCACAGGATATCTGGCTCTTCTCCCCTATTTGTTTGTTTAATTATTTATTTACATAATCACAGATGCATGGATATTTATATTATACTTTAGATTATAATACGATATTGCATTATTTTGTTGTTCAAGTCATTTCAGATTTGTACTTTGGGAGCTCTTTCAATTGGCTCATGTGTCCGTGACATACTCCCCATCATTGTGAGGTTTTTACTTTTAGCACTTCCATCTTCGTAGCACTATAAGATGACCTAGATTCACCTTTATATGCTTTATTACAGTCTTACAAGACAGCAAAAAAAAAAAAAAAAAAAAAAAAAAAAAAAAAAAAAAAAAAAAAAAGAAGAGGAGTCACAGAGTAATGAAAGGGACCTAATAGTTAATTCAGTGCCAAACAGCACCTAATTAATTCACTCATTTATTCAAAAACCTTGTACGACACCAACTATATACCAGGAACTGTTCTAGGCACAGGGGATAGAGCAGCAAATAAGACAAATATGGTCACATTCTCATGAAGCTTACATGCTAGTGTAAGGTATACTCAGACATAAAGAAAGAGGAAAATATCAAGAAATGATAAGTGATATTGAAGAAACTGAAACAGAATCACAGAGAGGGCTCTTCTAGACTAGCAGGTTAGTGAAGACCTCTTTGAAGATGCCACATTTAATCTGAGACCTGGAGAAGGCACATAAAAACCAAGGGGAAATCTTTCTAGGCAACAAGATCAACCAATCAAAAGATTGTGGTAAATGCTTACCATATTCAGAAAAAGAAAGAAGGCCACTATAGCTAAACATAGTAAGTAAAAGAGGGAGTTGTATAAGATGAGGTCAGGAAGGTATGCAAAGGCCAGATCACATGGGTTCCTGTAGGCTGGGGTAAGGATCCGGGATATTATTCTAAGCATCATGGGAAGCCATTGATTCATATAATTAGATCACCTGGATTTTATATGAAGTGCAAAGGGTTAATAAATGAAACCAAATTACTTCATATGAGGTAGGTATTACAACTTCCACATTACCAATGTGAAAACTAAGCCTATGGAGAGTAAGTATCTCTTCTAGATCTCACAGTTGGTGAATGGTAAAGCTATGACTAACACTCAGGTCACTCTACTGTCTAAGCCATCCTTACACCACTACCTCCTTTATGTTCAACCTCTCTGCTCCCAGCCCCTCTCACCCTAGTAGCACTTGACTTCACATCTATATTCCAGGTTATGTCCTTAGGTTCCCCCATATCCCTGGAGTGGGCTGGAATCCCTCCATAATTACTGAGCTGTCCTCTGCATTTGCTTAGAAAGCACATCATTAACTAAATCAATAACTCTCCTCATGCTCTTCTAGTCAAACTCACTCATTTACCAACTATAAAATTCTTTCTGGGAAAAAAAAAATATGTTAGAAGAGCAATGAAGGGGCAAGCATTCATAGAGAACAGACCTTCAAGAACAGAAATTTATCCTCACATCAGAAAGACATTTTGAAACCCTAATATCTCTCTTTCTCATCCTAATACCATTACTTTGCATTTCAAACTACCTATGCAATTTAATCTGCTACACTTTGTCCCTCACACCTTATAGGGAACTGATTCCTTCAAAATCAGTAGGACCAAGAAGAAAAACAGTCAGGAGTAGAGAAGGTATTTTGGCTTCACTATGTTGAAGAAATAGCAAGAATTCTACCTATCCATACTACATTTGCCATTAAGTTTCTGGTCTTTACTAATAATAAAGTTAAAACTTATTAAACCTTGTACACTGTTCTAAGCATTGTATGTGCATTACTTATTTAATCATCCTGACAACTATGCAAGAGAGGTACTTTCATGAACCCATTTTTTAATCCTCACCTGAGAATATATTTACTGATTTTAGAGAGAAAGGGAGAGACAGACAGAGAGAAACACATGTGAGAGAGAATCATCAGTTGCCTCCTGTATGCCCTTCAACGTGGGATCAAACCCACAACCTTTTGGTGTACTAGACAAAATGATGGTCCCACCAACTGACCCACCGAGCCAGTGCTTATGAACCCATTTTACAAATGAGAAAACTGAGGGATAGAGTGGTTTAGTAACCCACCCATGGTTATACAACTACTAAGTAGTCAAGCCAGGACCTCAACTCAGCTACTCTAAATTCTGGTAATCTATACTATAATATATACAAATCAGATGACTTAAATTTTGGAATGGCCTTATCCTGGAAAAGTTTTATTGGACTGTCCTACTTGGTATAGACAGTGGTGATTAAGCATACTTTTCAATTAGGTAAACCTCTACAGATAAATTTGACCTTAAGTATTACAAAATACAGGGTCCAGCAAAAGCAACACCTGTGTGACTGTGGTTGGTAGTGTAATAATATGGGTGTAATAATTTATGGTTTTAATTTGAACATTTCACCTAAAATATCATATGGTATGCTGGAGTGTGATATTGTTATGTTACAGAATTATATGCTTATGATTTTGTAATAAAAAAGGGGTGCTATTTGTCCCAGACCCTGTACTTAATATAGTGCTCATTCAGAGTTTTCTGCTTTGCTGCAATTACGTCTTGGCTTTTATTCCAATGTAACTAGAAATAAATTTCAATCTATAAACATTTTACCTATAAACACTGAAAAACCAGTAGAGCTTTTATATAATTTTTAAATCTCTATTTTTATTCACTTAGCAAAGAAAAAATATTATCATATCCTTCTCTTCATAACAATTCTTAACTTAATGAAAAGAATACATACATTTCACATTCCTCTGAATTATCACTAATGACAGTCAAACACGTTGATGTTTATTTTATACGATGAACTCTCTAAAGACATAAAGGCATTACACTCAGAATAATTTTTCTAATCCGTCTTAATTAAAATCAGACATATAAGGAAACTAGATATCAAATGCCAGAAGGTGAGACAGACAGTAAAGAGACAGAAATTTCAAAAGCATCTTTAGGATAATACATCAAACATATTTCTTACCATGAACCACTGACCCAGTTGATCATACTCAAAAAGTACTTACCAACAACTAAAAATATGTGATGAGTAAGTGAAAATGAAGGAAAGTAACATTTAATGACATTACTTATGTTTTTCTCTGTGATGCCATGTGTTCAATTTCAAAAGTTTTCTTCAAATATGATTTTACATTTCAAACAACTTAGTTCTTAAAAATGTCCGTTTTTACAATAAAATAGTACATTGTTATATAACTCCAGTTTTAAAAAGAAGTTTGAAATGAAAGAACAAAATGAAAGCTACTTTTGCTTATTGCTTCTTGTGCATTTAGCAGATATTTAATAAGCACTTATAATATTCAAAGCACTCTGTCAGATGCAATGGGAGATCCCAAAATAAATAAAATAGACTTTCACCTTGCAAGAAGGTTAAAACCCAAAATAGAAATAATCAGTGCCACAGGAGACTTCTTTTTTAAAAAACCAAGTAGAATGAAAAGTAATATCTGAGCTGACACTTTGATAAAGAGAATTTAGTCATGCTGAAACAAGGAAAAGGGCCTTCTGTTTGAAATATTGTGAATCAAGTCACAGCAGAGATGGAAAAGTATTGGGTCTTTTCTGAATGAATTCATTAATGAATGGAAATAAAAACTAAAATGAGGCATTAGATTTGATGACCAGGAAATCAGAGTTGATCACTAAGATGCAATAATAAAACAGTAGGAACAAAACCCAGATTAAAAGGGGGCTACAGAATGAAGGAAAAGAATGTGGGAATTGCAAAGATATTTTAGAAGCTGTATAAAGGGACGAGAGAGACTGTACAGGTAAGCAGGAAAATAAACATTTTATTTTTGAGGATAAAAAAAGACCTGAAGCTCATTTAAATATACTAGGAAAAAGAATTAATTGAGGGTGTGGAGTCTTAAGCAAGATCACAGAGGCTAAGTAAGAAAGTACAAGTGAAGGGTTTATGGGTTTAAAACATCATCTCTCAATGAAGTCTTCCCTAACTCACTCAGGTGGGGTCACTTTCTCTTCTGTCTGTCTGTCCACTAGAATGGAAGCTTATCGTGGCTCTGTCCACTGGATTCATACAGAATAAGACCATTCAATGTTTTACCACATGCTGAATGGGTAAGCATAGATAGAGACTGAGTTAGATAGCAGTGTTAGGCCCTAAGGCCTCATATTCAGGGTGAGAAAAGCAACAAAGGTGACTTAGGGAACAATAAGAGAATCTTACATGGTCAAGACTTTATCAGGCTAAAAGTGAGTATATAATGATGTTAAAAATTCATGGATGAGCAGAGAGACGAATTCTTCTCTTACGTCATTAATGAGATGGGGTGAGTCTGCAACAGGGGGACCAAAAGGTTCTACAAGGAAGCAGTAGGCAGTTCAAAGGCTAAGAATGTGGATAAAGTCTGATACCCACAGACCCTTATAGATCTTCTTTGTTACTCCATAGACCCCCAGATGCTGTTTCTTCTACAAAAAAAAAAGTTGTGGTTCATTTAGGGATGAAATTCATACGCTTCATTCAGTTATACTAGTTCAGGGTACCTTCAATTTTCTATTTGCCACATTTTTTTCTTTACTTCTGATCACCTCTGTTTTTATGCTCTGGTGACCTTTAATCAAAAGGGAGATTATGTTTGGTGGGCCTGCTCTTAATCTAAAGAATCTTAAAGAAGGTAAAGCTCAGAGAGACATGTTCCTGCTGGCCTTGAAGATACAGCCTCTACAGTCTGTATCTTGAAGATACAGTCTGTCTGTGAACTCTACAGACACAAGCAACTGTATTCTACCAACAACCTGAATGAGTTTAAAAGAGGACTATGAGCCCCAAATGAAAACAGGACTCCAGTAGATCCTTTGATTGCAGCCTTTTAAGACCTGAGCAGAGAAACCAACCTTTCCTGCAGTCCTCAGCCATGGAAACTATGAGATAATAACTTATTGCTATTTTAACCTACATTTGTGTAATTTATTATGCAGCAATAGAAAACTAATACATGATTGAAACCATTGAAGGGAATGACTAGCCTGAGTAATTAGAAGGAAAGCAGAGGACAAGGGCAGAGCACTGGAGTCAAAGAAGGAGGAGCCAAAAAAAAAAAAAAAGAGAGAATAGGTTGTAAAGGTAAGAAGAGTAACAGAAAGGGTGGTGTCTGGAGACCAAAGGAGCACAATGTTGAAAGGAATAGTGGTGAATGCATGTCAAACAGCCAAGTAAGGTCAAGGATAATGAGAGTGAGAATCTTGGAATCAACAAAAAGAAATTAGGTCGACTAGGGAAGATGGCAATGAAGTAGGTGGGATTGGATTCCAATTCTCCCTGTGCCCAGATGGAACACCTAGCCAATCTTCTGAGGAACAGAGTGAACAGCCAATGGAATTCTAGCTTATATGAAGTTTGAAGGCCAAAAAATTCTAGAGGACATTGAAAAACAGTTGGTGAGGAGATTGTGTTGGGGCACTAATGTCCCTGGTATCTGCACAGGGACCTAGGCTGTTGTGGCCCTCCTCCTGGTGCTTGCTGCAGGATACTGGGAGGAAAGTTAGATCACCAGCTTCCTCCCCTACTAGAGCAGGGAGGGTGGCCTGCACTAGCAGGTGAGCTGGATGCTTGAAGCCACTGCAGGGAATAGAGATGAAGTGGGAGACACACAGAGGCAGTGTACACCCACTGGGACTGTGGACACTGACTAGGTCATTACCAGAGAGACTGGGGAAAACAGGCAACACCTGAAGAAATGAGAAGAGTTGGGCCACGTCAGACCCTGACCCGACAATCGCCAGACTTGTTAGAAAGTTGGGCTGTGTGAAAACCCCTGTGCTTGTTAAGAACAGTAGGCTTAAACAAGAGGGCATTTTTTGTTTGTTTGTTTTTGCTTTTGTTTTTTCTCTACGGCTGGGGCCCTGCAACTTGTATATTATTTTATTTTTTAATTTTAATTGTTGCTCAAGTACAGTTTTCTGCCTTTTACCCCCATCCCAGCCCACGCCCCCAGCCCTCCTCACCTCCCTCCCATTTCCACCCACCCTTGTTATTGTTCATGTGTCCTTTATACTTGTTCCTCTAAACCCTTCCCCTTTTCCCCTGAAATTCCCTCCCCTCTCCCCTCTGGTCACTGTCAGCCTGTTCTCAATTTCAGTATCTTTGGTTATATTTTGCTTGTTTGTTTGTTTTGTTGATTAGGCTCCTGTTAAAGGTGAACCTATGTAGCCCAATGTTCATAGCAGCATAATTTACAATAGCCAAGTGCTGGAAGCAACCTAGGTGCCCATCAGTAAATGAATGGATCAAAAAACTATGGTACATTTACACAATGAAATTCTATGCAGCAGAAAGAAAGAAGGAGTTCCTACCCTTTGTAACAGCATGGATGGAACTGGAAAGCATTATGCTAAGTGAAATAAGGCAGGCGGTGAAAGACAAATAGCATATGACCTCACCTTTAACAGGAACCTAATAAACAAGGTTTTTACTAAAAAAAAAAAAAAAAAAAAAAAAAAGGCCTCACAGCTGCTTTGTAAGGAATGTTTGAGCAGCATCTGGCTTGCCCCAAGGGTAATTTGAGCTACCTACCTGCCCTTGGCTCAGGGAGCTTGCCAGGCCACTGATTTGCCCCACTCACCCTGAGGCTGATCTGAGCTGCCTGCCTGTGCCTGATTAGGGCCACTAGCACAGCAGCTGAGTTTTGCCACTTGCCAGGAGGCTGACAGGGGACACTCACCCTGCAGCTGACCCTGGCTGCTCAAGGCACCACTCCCAGTGAGGCTGATTTGAGCCAATGACCTGAGCTTGACTGGCTCTGCTTGACTGGTGGTGGGCTCAGTGGGCTTGCAAAGAGCAAGGACAAGGCACACAGCATGGACCTTGGCACAACTGGTAAATTAAAGGCACAGGCCTGGCGCAGATGGACAGTGGGGGCCCAGCAGCTCCCAGAGGACTTGGGCAGGAGGCTAAGCAACTGTGAATATTGTGGCCCAGACTTGACCCCCATCCTTGCAAAACCATAGGAAGGGAGAAAAGCAAAGCCCACCCCCCTCTTCCTTTATCGTTTAGTTGAATTATTATTATTTTTTTCATTATGTTTAGTTCCTTTATTAGTATTTTTATGCTCTTTTTGTTTAGTTTTCTTTATTTTATTTCTCTGTTTAATTAATTAACTAGTTTTCCTTATTCTCTTTTTTACATTGTATTTTAATTTTCCTTCTTTCACTTCACTCATGTTCCAATAACACACTACTTTTGATCATGTACTTTCTATTCTTGTTACCCAAATCATATATTTGTCATATTATTCTTGTTCCAGTACTATTGTAAATAATTGTTGTTCCCTACAATTGTAAATACTACAACCCTCCCTGATCTTAGCCCACTCCACTTTATTCCTGACTTTATTCACTTCATTACTGTTGTGGTTAACTCTATTCTCTTATATACTATGCCTACTATCTATCCCTTACTCTCACTATACCTCATTATCTAACCTC
This sequence comes from Anoura caudifer, assembly GCA_004027475.1. Classification (NCBI taxonomy): domain Eukaryota; kingdom Metazoa; phylum Chordata; class Mammalia; order Chiroptera; family Phyllostomidae; genus Anoura; species Anoura caudifer. The sequence goes on along the minus strand of PVKU01010654.1, from coordinate 33,158 downwards.
ACATAAGCTCTCTGTTTTCTGGATTCAGTTCACAATCCTCCTCCCTCTAACAAGAGTCTTATCTCTCTTTCAACTTTTATAAAAAGTGGCTGGTTGGGAAATATATCATGATTAATGCTATACTCACCCAAAGAATCTCCTATCTCGTCTCCACTTGTTGGTACTTTAAATCTTATAGAATACTCTCCTGCCTTCTTAATCCATTTTGCCTAACCCCTGCCACCGATCACATACAAGAATAGGTGGGAGCAACAAACATCAGTACACCTGCTGGAGAAGAAAAACCACCAACAAAGAAACCACCAAAAGGCAAAAACTCAAGTACAACAAAAGAGCCCTCACACAAACAGAAGAAAGGGCAATCCTAGAGCATCCAGATGAAGAGATCAAAGAGACCGCACAACTAAATCCCACAGAATTTCTACCATAGAAGTCCACTGTACAAAGTCAGCTAAACATCAGGAAGCGCAGAAACAAATGAAAAGAGTCACCTAAAATGGGGAGACAAAAAAAAGAACCTGCAATGAAAAGGAATGGAATACTACCCACTAAAGAGCTAAATGAAATGGAGGTAAGCAAACTATCAGATATAAATTTCAAAATAATGGTTATAAAGATGTTCAAGGAACTCACTATTACAAGGAACTGAGTGAGAACCACAACAGTATCAAAAAGGAAATAGAAACTATAAACAAAACCCAGGAAGAAATGAAAAATAAAATCTTGGAAATAAAAAACACATTAGAAGGAATTACAAATAGGATGGATGAAGCAGAGTACCACATAAGTACATAAGCTGGAAGACAACATGGAAAGAAACACCCAAGTAGAGCAGATGCATGAAAAAAGACTAAAAAAATATGAAGATAGCTTAAGGGAACTCCAAGATACCATGAAATGCTAAAACATTTGAAACATACAAATACCAGAAGGAGAAGAAGAGGAACAAGGGATAGAAACCCTGTTTGGGAAAAAAATGACAAAAAACTTTCCCAACCTGGAGAGGGAAAAAAGCACACAAGTTTAGGAAGCATAGAGTCCCAATCACGATGAATAGAAAGAGGCCAGCTCCAACACCTGTCATAATTAAAATGCCAAATATTAAAGAGAAAGAGAGAATCTTAAAAACAGCAAGGGTGAAACAAGAAGTAACATACAAAGGGTCTCCAATAAGGCTAGCAGCTGATTTCTCAGCAGAAACACTTGAATCCAGGAGAGAATGGCAAGAGCCATACCAAGTAATGAAAAACAAAGGCCTGCAACCAAGATTACTCAACCCAGTGATGCTCTCAATTAAAATGGAAAGCCAGATAAGGAGTTTCCCAGACAAAAGAAGGCTGAAAGAATACATCCCCAGCAAACTAGCCCTACAAGATTTACTAAAGGGACTACTATAAGAAGAGAAAGGAAAGTGGTAAAAGATAGAGTAACACAGGTTACAGAGTGGAAAAATGAACAAATACCTATCAATAATAACCTTCAGTGTTAAAGGATTAATTACTCCAATCAAAAGACATAGAGTAAGTGAATGGATAAGAAAACATAACCCACAAATATGGTGCCTACAAGAGACCCACCTCAGAACAAAAGACCTACAACAGATTGAAAGTGAAGGGTTGGAAAAAAATATTCCATGCAAACAGATGGGAAAAACAAGCCAGGATAGCAATATGCACATCAGTTAAAATAGACTTCAAAAAAGGGCCATAAAAACAGACCCAGAAGGACACTTCATAACACTCAAGGGAAGACTCCATCAAGAAGATATAAACATTATAAACATACATGCACCCAACATAGGAGCACCCAAATACATAAGGAAAATCTAGGAGGACGTCAAGAAAGATATAGACAACACCTATTACACTAGGGAATTTTAACATCCCATTGTCAAAAATGGACAGATCCTCCAAACAAAGTATCAGCAGAGATATTGCAGCACTGAACAATATCCTAGATCAAACAGACTTACCTGATATATATATATATATGTTTATATATATGTTTATATATATATAATTTCATTCCAAAGAAGCTAAATACACATTCTTTTCAAAGGCACATGGAACATTTTCAAAGACAGACCCTGTGATAGAACATAAAACAAGCCTCAAAAAATTCAAGAAAATTGAAATCGAGTCAAGCATTTTCTCAGACCAAAAGGGGCTGAAACTAAAAAACCAACCTCAAGGAAAAAACTCAAAAATTCAAATTCATACAGATTGAATAGAATGCTATGAAACAATGAACAAGCTAACAATGAGATCAAGAAAGAAATCAAAAAGTTTCTGGAAATAATGAAAATGAACTCACAACAATCCAAAACTTATGGGACACAAAGAAGGCAGTCCTGAGAGAGAAGTGCATAGCAATACAGGCCTACCTAAAAAAGATAGGAACATTTCAAATAAAAAACCTAACCCTACACCTACAAGAACTCAAGGAACAACAACAAAGACAGCCCAGAGCAAGTAGAAGGAAGGAAATAACCAATATCAGAGCAGAATTAGATGACATAGACACTGAAAGCACTATTTTATGGATCAATAAATCCAGGAGCTGGTTCTTTGAAAAGTTAAACAAAATTGACAAGCCTTTAAGCAGGCTCATCAAGAAAAAAAGAGAGAGGACCCAAATAAACACAATCAGAAATGAAAGAGGAGAGATTACAACTGACACCACAGAAATAAAAACAATTGTAGGAAATTCCTACAAAGAACTGTATGTCAAGAAATTTGAAAACCTAGATGAAATGGACCAATTTCTGGAAAAATATAATCTTCCAAAACTGAATGGAGAAGAAGCAGAAAGCCTAAACAGACCAATAACAGCAGATGAAATTGAAGCTGTAATCAAAAACATTCCAACACACAAAAGCCCTGGATCAGACGGTTTCACAGGAGAATTCTACAAAGCATTCAAAGAAGAGCTAACCCCTATACTTCACAGATCATTCCAAAAAAATCCAACAAGATGGAAAATCCCCAAACTCTTCTTTTGAAGCCAGCATCATCCTAATCCCAAAGCCAGATAAAGACATAACAAAGAAAGAAAACTTCAGGCCAATATCGATGTGAGCTTAGGTATAAAATTCTCAACAAAATATTGGCAAACTGCATCCAGCAATATGTTAAAGACATCATACACCAATATCAAGTGGGATTCATCCCAGGGATGCAAGGATGGTACAATATTTGCAACTCAATAAACGCAATACATCACATAAACAAAACAAAAGACAAAAATCACATGATCATAGCAATAAATGCAGAAAAAGCATTTGGTAAGGTACAGCATCCACTTATGATTAAAACACTCAGCAAAGTGGGAATAGAGGGAGTATTCCTCAACATAATAAAGGCCATATATAAGAGAAATACAGCCAACACCATACTCAATGGGCAAAAACTAAAAACTTTCCCACTAAGATCAGGAACAAGACAATTATGTCCACTTTCACCACTCCTATTCAACATAGTATTCAAGTGTTAGCCACAGCAATGAGACAAGAAAAAGAAATAAAAGGCACCCACATTGGAAAAGAGGAAACAAAACTGTCATTGTTTGCAGATGATGTGACAGTGTACATAGAAACTCATATGGACTCCACCAAAAAACTACTAGACCTAATAAGAGAATTTGGCAAAACAACAGGATTCAATGTCAATATTGAGAAATTAAAGGCATTTTTGTATACCAACAATGAAATATTAGAAACAGAAATCAGAAAAAAAATCCCATTTCATGTAGCAACAAGAAAAAATAAAGTACCTAGACATAAACCTAACCAAGGAGGTAAAAGACCTATACTCAGAAAACTATAAAACATTGAAGAAAGAAATTAAGGAAGACACAAACAAGTGGATGCATATACTGTGTTCATGGATTAGAAGAATTAACATCATCAAAATGTCCATACTATCCAAAGCAATTTATAGATTCAATGCAATACCAATTACAATACCAATGGCATATTTCACAGACATAGAACAAACATTCCAAAAATTTATATGGAATATAAACAACCCCAAATAGCTGCAGCAATTTTGAGAAAGAAAAATATAGTCAGAGGGATCACAATACCTGATATCAAACTGTATTACAAGGCCACTGTAATCAAAACAGCCTGGCACTGGCATAAGAACGCACACAGAAACTAATGGAACAGAACAGAAAGCCCAGAAATCAACTCAAGTCTCTATGGTCAATTAATATTTGACAAAGGGGGAAGAAGCATAAAATGGAGTAAAAATACCCTCTCCAACAAATGGTATTGGGACAACTGGACAGCTACATGCAAAAAAATGAAACTTGATCACCAAGTTATACCATACACAAAAATAAATTCAAGGTGGATAAAAGGCTTAAATATAAATTGTGATACCATAAAAGTCCTGGAGGAGAACATAGGTGGGAAAATCTCAGACATTCCACACAGCAACATCTTCATTGATATATCCCCTAAAGCAAGGGACATAAAGGAAAGAATAAACAAATTATACCTCATCAAATTAAAAAGTTTCTGCATGGCTAAAGAAAATAGCATTAAAATGAAAACAGAAACAGCTATATGGGAAAACATATTTTTGCCAATGATATCTCAGACAAGGGTTTGATCTCCAAAATATATAAAGAACTCACACAACTCCACTCCAGAAAGACAAAAAACCCAATTAAAAAATGGGCAAAAAACTTGAACAGACACTTCTCCAAGGAGGTCATACAGAGGGCCCAGAGACATATGAAAAGATGCTCAGCATCACTAGCCATCAGAGAGATGCAAATTCAAACCACAATGAGATACTACTTCACACTGGTGAGAATGGCCATCATAAACAAATCAATAAACAAGTATTGGAGAGGATGTGGAAAAAAAGGGATCCCTAGTGTACTGTAGGAGGGAATGCAGGCTGGTGTAGCCACTGTGGAAATCAGTATGGAATTTCCTCCAGAAACTAAAAAATGGAACTGCCTTTTCACCCAGCAATTCCACTGCTGGGATTATATCCTAAGAACCCTGAAACACCAATCCAAAAGAACCTATGCACCTCTGTTCATAGCAGCACAAGTTATAGTAGCCAAGTGCTATAAGCAACCTAAGTGCCCATCAGTAAATGAATGAATCAAAAAACTATGGTACATTTACACAATGGAATACTATCCAGCAGAAAGAAAGGAGCTCCTACCCTTTTAACAGCATGAACAGAACTGGAGAGCATTATGCTAAGTGAAATAAGCCCCATGGTGAGGGACAAATACCATATGATCTCACTTTTAAGTGGAACCTAGTCAACAAAACAAACACGCAACAAAATATAACCAGAGACATTGAAATTAAGAACAAACAGACAGTAACCAGAGGGGAAATGGGAGGGGATAATGTGGGGGGAAAGGGGAAGTGTTTTCAGGAACAACTATAAAGAACACAGGGACAAACCAAGGGTGGGTGGCATCAGGGGAGGGAAGTGGGGAATGCTGTGGTTGGGGGGAATGGTGAGGGAAAAAGGCAGACAACTATAATTGAACAACAATTAAGTTCACAAAAATGGAAAAAAATAAATTAGCCTTTAAAAGCAATATCAATAGAGAAAGTGGAGTAGACATTGTAATACAAGGAGTTAAGGAAAGTAAATAGAAAGCAGAATCACCAAACACAAATATTGGCAGTGAAAAGAGAAAAAAGATAGAATAGCTGTAATGCATAGCCAAATGGCCAAAACTGGTGTTAAGTAAAGATTGCTCATGATGTTTCTTTTTCCAGGATTTACAGGTTGTAACAGAAAATTAATGAAGACCCCAAAGCCTTAGAACTAAAGGAATGAATCTTTCAGGCAGTTTCCCCAATTTGTGGACAAAGGAGTTTATGATCGTGTTATTTTTCTGAAACCTTTAAATCACAAAATTGTAATAAAACAATCCTGCATATAACAACAGCTTATAAACCACGTCTGGGCAATAGAAAGAAACAAATTAACTTACACATCTGATCATTCTGAATGACTAACACCTAAGAATGTAAAGATGAATCTGATGATGATTTTTGTCTGGCTGTGTCACATTGTACTGCTCTCTGAGCTCCTGTGGAACAGTTCCCAGAATAACAGGGAAGAGTCACTGAATGCAGTACCTGATTAAGTTCTTTAGCGGTGACTCTTTTTTAAGTGACCTCATGGGAGTTCTGGGGAAAAGCATAAAGCCAGGTGTGGATTAAGACAAGGAATCATAAGGTCAGGGACCAAATGATTCAGCAGGTAAAATATGTGTTATATGATTACACTTCAAGCAAAAATTTATACAATGAATTCATACAGGTACACAAGTGCCAAGAACTGCTATGTTAATTAACAGAAAAAACACATTCCATATTTTTATATACTAATTTCATTTTATTTGAAAGTTTTAAAAATCTTGCATTTAGATTTCAATTTTTATTCAGCAAGTATTTATTTATTAACTACTTTGTTCAGGCAGTGTGCTAGGTGCTGGGAAGATAGTGGTAAAAACAGTTGGATTCTCTGCCCTCATGAAACATGAGTCCAGTGAGAAGACACACATGGAACATGCTAAAGCCCAGTGACATAAACAGTTTGGGGGCAGCAATGTGATTGGAAGCAGGCCTATTGAATCAGCTCAAAGTTAAGTTTGTATGATAAGCACATTCTTTTCACACTTCCCTGACCCCTCTCCCACCAACACACACAAAATGCATTTGGCAAATATACAGGCCATCTTTACTAATTTGGGAGTCACTTCACAGGAACAGAAACAATGAGAATATTCCACCACATATAAAAACACTTGGTCAACTTTTCCTATGTCCTAACACATCTCACTAGAGACTAAAATCAAGTAAACTGATTTCAGAACATCACTAATTTTTACCACATTCAGAACTCATCAAGCACAACTGGACACATGGCACAGCCAGGTGGACTTTAAGATCTAAGATGCAAATTATAGACATGTGGGGCTTTTCAACATTACCTCTAAGAGACCTCAAAAATACACCCACATAATCAGCCTTTGGTGATATACTATGTCATATAACCATATTCTCATATATCCTTAATTTGGCACATTTGCATATGATCTGCAATCTAACATATCCACAAATATGTTTTTATATGCTAGAAGACTGTAACATGATAAAACCCTTAAGAAGCCACTGCTTTGTTCTGTCAGTTCTCATATTCATCAGACAATGATCATTCTCTTAGCCACATCCTCCACCTACTCCTTAACCACAATTGGAGGGCAAGACAGTTCTAAAAAAAGAATATCTTTGAATCTTTTTGACATCCTTAGCAGTTTGGTGGGAAGAAATTTGGATCCTCATTCAACAGGCCTGAATCCCAGTTGCAGCTTAAACCCTCACTACAAAGTCCTGAACCCTGAGTCAAGTTTGCAAAATATCACCAACCTCCTCATAGCCCTGTTTGTATGATTACAGAATAACATTATAAAAGTGCTTTGAAAAATACTCCAAAGTCAGAACAAAAATTATCACTAAAAAAAAAAAAAACACATATTATCCAAGCCAACACAGACCAAACAGCTAACATAGGGTTTTACTACACAACAATTTAGTAACGTCTATAAATTAGATTGGTGTTTTCCATCTTTCACCGATACAAGTAATAAATCTAGGAAAAACACCTGTGAAAGACAAACCTGGTTAATCAACTTAAGATATTCCAAACATATTTATTGCTTTTATTAATCAGACAAATTTCTTAACTGTTACAAATATTAAACAAAAGTCAAAACATTGTTTAGAAAAATACCAGTGGAACCATTGATTAAACATGTGCAGTTTGACTACAAAGTAGCAAAAATTGATTTCTAATAAGATTTCTAAGACAATTATTGATCGGCTTACCTCCAGAAGTTGTAAATTGGCAGCTCCTGAACATGATTCAGTTCATTAATGTGTTTTGTTTGGCCTACATAGTATCTCAAAATTAAAACATTTTATATAAAAATTCAGATTTCTTGTTTCAATATTGAAATTCTATCTACATTGCCATAATGGTGTAGACAACTAGCTTATAGTAGCTCATAAGAGCCCATTGTTAATATCTCTTCCAAACATGTTTAGTGACAATATTACAAGCTTGAAATGAACTATATGGGAATATTTACACCATGACAATTGGCAAATGTTACATATCAGGGTTGTTTTTTTTTTCTTTAAGAAAACTGATTAAACATTTACAAGCACACCCTATTCTTAGAACCACAATCTCACATAGTAGCAACTGGCTGGATTGAATAGTGACTATGATCTAACACAGGATGTGGATTTTTAGTTGATATCCACTACTATTCCCTACTGTTTTTGTCAGGCTCAGTTGACTCATTTTAATTACCTGCCTAGAACATTTAAGTATTTGATTTTGCAACTCCTGGTTTACAATCATATTCTATTTTAAAAAACTCTTGGGTAATAACAAAGAAAAATAAAAGCCAAGTCATTTTGCTTGCTTGATACTTAAAAACAAGACCAGGCTTAAATTCAACACTGTTGGACAAATTAAAATACCATCTTGAGATGTCTTTTCATCGCTTTTCTAACCATTGTGTTATTTAAGCAAAAATAATAATAATAATAAAAAGAACATTACAACAGATTTTAAATCAGAAATTGAGCAGTTAGCAAAAATGGATATTTTTTAAAAGTTAAGAATATTATTTGTTTATTCTTAAGAAAATATGAAAAACTAAGAATTTTTATTAAAATCATCATTGCTTCTCAAAGCTATGAAGACTTTTGGTTTGTCTACAGACTGTACATAGATACTGATGGAGATCTTGAAAACCTGAGCAGAAAAATTCCTACAGAAGACAAACCTCTGATTAAATGGCTCTTTCAATAAGAATGTCTGAAACCAGATAGGATAGTGTTCAGGAATATTCTCTTTCACATGTCACATTAGGTGGATTCATACACAGATGATTTTTGCTCAGCCTGCCCTAATAAATAGATAGGTCTGGAGATTATTATGCTGTGTGAAATAAGCCACTCAGAGAAAGACAAATACCATGTGATCTCACTTATATGTGGAATCTAATGAACAAAAATAGACTAATGAACAAAATAGAAACAGAGGCATGGATACATGGAACAGGCTGACAGCTGTTGGAGGGGAGGGGAAGGTATTAACCAAATAACATATATGTATAATCCAAGGGATAGCCAGAAGGAAGGCGGGCAGGGGCTGGGTGGAGATGGGTAAGGGGGTGGGAAATGGGAACATCTATAATAATGTCAACAATAAAAAAAAAAAAGTAAAAAAGCCCTGGCTAGTGTGACTCAGTGGATTGGGTACGGGCCTGTGAACCAAAAGGTCACTGGTTCCTTTCCCAGTCAGGACACATGCCTGGGTTGCTGGCCAGATCCCTAGCTGAGAGTATGTAAGAGGCAACCACACATTGATGTTTCTCTCCCTCTCTTTCTCCCTCCCTTCCTTTTCTCTAAAAATGAATAAATAAAATCTTTAAAAATAATAAATAAAGTAAAAAAAATAGAAAAGTCTGTGCTTCCAAAGACAAGAACACTTTTATTTATCACTCCTCTCCCTTAGGGCATAAGCATCATAAACCTGCCTGCTAGAAAAGGGTATTTTCCACAAACCACATCCAAGGTCCCAAGAATTAAGACAGAGGGAAAAAAATGGTAAAGGACACAAACAAATAGAAGTTCTTAAAATAGTGCACATCAATGTTTTGTATTTCTAGATACTGTCCTAGCAGTAATCACCACCAAACCACAAGAAACAAGCCATATGAGCATTTGTCAGGAGTCTACCTCACAAACCACTTTTAAATTCCATCTACCTTCCTGTACTTCCCGCTAGATTTTTTTTCAGTCTCAGATCTACTTTAGCATGGTTACTGATATTTTCTATGTTTTTAGTGTGCTCAAAAATAACAAGTATTTGAAATTCTACCATAGCCCCAAAACTATAACAAGGTCACTTTTACTGTAGCAAGAAAACAAGGAGATTCAAGAAACAGGAAGGGAGGAAAGAGGAAGGGAGGGAGGGAGGAAAGAAGAAGGGAGGGAGGGAGGGAGGAACAGGGGGAGGGAGGAAATAAAGAACAAAAAGCATCTTTTGAAAGAAGCATAAGAGAAAGGGACCTTGTTTAAGAATGAGAAGGGAAAAAGTAGCTGTCATGTGTCCTTTAGATTACTCTTAATATAAATTTTGAGGCCAGGGTAGAATCCAAATATCATTATTAATGATCGCCTTGAAAAAATTTTTGGCCTCTGATTTTTGACATGCTCCCATGCACATGGGACATTCTAGAGCAGGGGTGTCAAACTCATTTCACCAGGGACCACATCAGCTTTGCGGTTGCCTTCAAAGGGCCGAATGTAAATTCAACTCCTTAACAGTTAAAGAGTAGTCACATTTATACAGTCCTAAAATTATTTTGGCCCTTTGAAACCAACTGCGAGGCTGATGTGGCCTCCAGTGAAAATTAGTTTGACACACCTGTTCTAGAGTGTATATGGGAAAGCTCAGGAAATGATACACTGAAGTCAAGAGGAGTTTGCTGATATTACCAAAAACAAAAACAAAACAAAGAAAAACTACAGCAAAAAGTTCAAGAGCTTACCTGCATTCAGTGATATAGCTGCACTGATTTGTGTTGAGCTTTGTTCCAGTGTATTGATTTTCACCAATTTAATGCTAAAGGCCTGGACCTGTTACTGTTACTGTTACAGGGTGCAGCCAAGATGGGGGCCCCAAATAGGGATTTGGAATGGGGTCCAGAACTCAAGGTGTCCAGGGAATATTAGAAAGATATATAGGATGTCCTCACCACCCCCCACCCCAGCCACCCCCACACAGGTGTAATTTGGGGGAAGGGACACATGGAACAGGAACATGCAGAGCTGTTTTGTATAGCAACAGCTTTGCAGCTAACATCTGGCATGGTCATTTAACATATCTATAACCTTTAACTGGTTGCATAGATATGTTAAATAGCTGTGGCCATGCTTTGGGCCAGGGAGATGGAAGGGACTTCCACCCAAGATGTGACTTGGGTGGGGGGGCAGCTCCCCCTGGTTACAGCACCTGAGAGCTTGGAGAAGATTGGCTCCATGACATGGGGCCTCACCTGCCCATACTCTTGGTGGCAGCCCAGAAAACCTGAATACAGGAATGCTGGCAGGTATAACTGATTGTAGGAGGAGTTGGAAATGGGGGTACAGAGGAAGGCTGGCACAGGGATTTAAACCCAGACTTGGCAGCCATGCTAAGAGAGAGAACCACACAGTTTTGCCAGAGTGGGGACACCCACAGCTTTGATGGGGGGACTCCCACAGCTTTGGTGAGAGTGAAGACCCTATGGCTTTGGGGTGTACTCTTTGGCCACATGGCTTAAGAAATAAGAGAGATTTTGCCTGGGAAAAACAGGGTGCAAGGACTTTTGCCAGTGGCCATAAGAAGGTGCCACATGGCTTTGGATTAACTGAAGATCCTGACGGCAATACAGCTGATGGTGCCAGGAGCCTGAATCACGGACCTCTACTTTTCCTGAGATAGGGCAGAGGGAGAAGGAAGGACTGTGTGTGTCTGTGGGTATACTAAAGGACTTTGATATTTTAATGAAGACATCAGGTCACCACTTTAAGTTTGTATAACTTTAAACAAACATTTCCTTTCCTTTTCACAAATCTCTGGCATTGAGAGGTGTCTTTCCTCTGGCGGTGGACAAGGGAACCTAGTGGGGGGTCCATCCAGTAATAGTATATCATACCCCCCTTGGCCCTATTCTGTAACATTACCTCAAGAATAACTGAGTTCACTTAGTAAAAGAGTTCAAGATGAACCAGAGTACTATTGCGGCAGCTTACAAGCAAATAAGTATTTCCAGGACTTGGAAAGTTATCTCAGTTCTCTGCCTAATCTAAGCACCAGCCAGTATCCATGGGCCTCACATGCATATTTACAATACTCAATAAATACGCCATTGGTATTTTTAACTTAATTTTGGCTGAGACATTTTAACATGTACATGACTTAAAAAGGAGTAGCTAGTTAAGACTATTACTTTTAATGTTTATATTCTAAACAACTGCTGCAACCAATACGTTCCTATGTTAGTACATGCAGGGCTAAGAAATGTAGTAAAAGGTGAGAGTATGCTAAAGAGGGATTGGAGGAAATGGAATAATAAAAAGGAAATTAACATGGAGACAATGATAATAATAATATAATAATAAAAGCTAACAGTTTTTCAGTGCTTACTATGAAATGGGCACCGAGTAAGCACTTTACATATGTAAACTTATTTTAATCCTCACAACAATTTTAGGGTGCAAACACTGTTATTATCCTCACTTAATAAATAAGAAAACTGAGGCATAGAGCAATTTCTAGACTTGACCAAGGGCCTCAACTACTGACATATTAAGGGTTTAAATCTCAGTAGTCTAGCTCCAGAGTCCATATTCCTAACTAGTGCCCCATATACCTAAATACAGTTACAAAATGGAAAGAAGTTAATTCAACAAACCTTAAAATTAAGTTTTTTTTTTAAATGAAGCTTTTCCTTTACAGGACAAATATATATTTTGAATGCATATTAAAAGTTTCTACCTAATAAACACAATATAAATTTAAATGTGTACTTGGAAACGAGTAACAAGTACAATTACAAACATTAGAAGTGAATATAAAAAAGTCTTCTCCAGAAAGATGAAGTATGGTATTTTAAGCAACTAAGAGATCCTATTTCTAGAGCAGCTAGTGAACCCACAGTGCCATCCAGTGATAAAGTAGGTGAATCACGTGTATAGCCTCTTCTGCAACTTACCATAATCTTTTCTATAACAAATCCAGAATTTTTACTTAAAAAAGTAAACTAATATTAGTAATAACCTACCTTTTATCTCCACTTTATGGAATCAATCTGTTACTTTTTGGGGCACAAGTGTCTTTAGAGGTGCAGACAGGGTGGGGAGCAAACATTTGGGAAGTCAATGTTAATATTGGCTGCTTTTATTTTACGATGACATTTGCAAAATTACCCTTACATTTTAATTTCCCCCACTATTTCCTAATTAAACATGACTTTTATAAGACCAATCCACACCATTAACTTGAAAAGTAAGAAAGGTTGCTAATAATTTACCAGAGTACTTCATTTGCCTCAAGAAATAATTCAAACTATTTATTAACAGTATTTTAGTCACCCAATGAGGACATAACATTATCACCACACTTGGTATTTCAGTGTTTTCCAGTATAACCTTTCAGTTAGTGAACTAAGGAGTTTATAAGTAGTCAAGGAGGAGGGCTGGAACACCTGCTCCAAACAGCAAAGCAAATTGTAGGTAGTTCCCCATCAGCAGTTCCTGTACTATGGAACCTCCAAAAGGAATGAGATATAGAAATTAAGCACATGGTAGAGAAGACACATAGTTGGTGTAGGAAGGGCAGCTGAGCAAGCATCAAGCAAGGCAAAATTTATCTGTAGACCTAAATACACAGGTAATTGCTTTTTTTAAATTCTCATACAGGGAATGTTCACATTGTGACTTATAAAGTTTAGTTTTCATATAACATCATATTATAGCTAATTATATCACTAAGACAAAATAATTATATATGTCCCTGGAAGTAATTCAAAAAAGATCAGTGAGGTATTTTTTAATTTTTATTTATTCATTTTAGAGAACAAAAAGAATGGAGAGGGAGAGAGAGAAAAAAACACATTGATTTGTTGTTCCACTTATTCACGCAATCATTGGTTAATTCTTGTATGTGACCTGACAGGGATCAAACCCACAACCTTGGCATATCAGGAAGATTCTCTAGCCAACTGAGCAATCCAGCTGGGGCTGGGGTCATCAGTGAGTTCTTTTAATGAGATTTTCCCCTGAAATACCCATCAAACTTTTTAATAGTAGTTATTGCTGAGAAGTGGAATTACCAAAAAAAAATTTGTAAGGTACATATTTGTATTTTTTGGCATTTTTCCTGAATATGTATTTCTTTTGTTAAAAGGGTAGAAAAGTCCTGTGCTTCACTCCATTAGTGTCATTAGGAAGAAATACAGAGTGATAAAATATTTGTTTTCTATACATACCTTATACATTTCAATAACTATTCAATTGATATTTTAACATATACTAATAAAACACAACTTCTGCTTAAATTAACAAATACCCTTCACCACAGAACTACTTACAAATCTAATTATTTTGTAAATTATATTTTCTACTTAGCAGCTAAGCCATTTTTTATTTTATTTTTCATTTTTAAAATGTCATGATTGATAACATGCCTACAGGAGTAAATACGATACGTGGAAGAGATACATTGCAGATTTACTCTAAGAAACATTTTTTTTAATCGTGACCCACAGATCTACTACATTAGAGTCACCTGGGTGCTGCTTCAAATACAAGCTCTAGAGTCCTGTCCCAAACCCACTGGATCTGACAAATAAGAGTGTGAGGCCACTCAAATTAACACCCAACACAATGCTTTAAGAGAAGGTAATTTCACCCTGGTCAGGTGGCTCATCCAGCTGGAGCCAAAAGGCTGTGGGTTCAGTCCCCAGTCAGGCCATACTTAGGTTGCAGGTTCCATCTCCAGTTGGGGCAAGTACGGGAGGCAAATAATTGATGTCTCTCTCTCTCTCTCTTCTCCCCACAAATCAATAAACATATCTTCATGTGAGAATTAAAATAAAAAGTGTGTGAGATCAAGGGATCTGTTGGGTTTTTTTATTTAAAAAAGCAATAAAGTCCCTAGACTACTACACACCTATTAGAATAACCAAAATGCAAAACAATAACAATACCAAATGCTGGAGAGGATATGGAGCATTGGAGACTATCATTCATTGCTGGTGGGAATGGAAATGGTACAGCCACTTTGGAAGACAGTTTGGTGGTTTCCTATAAAACTAAATATAATCTTACCATATGACCCAGCAATTGGATGCCTTGAATATTTACCCAAATAAGTTGAAAACTTAAAAGTCCATTTAAAAACTTGAATGTGTATGTTTAGAATACCTTTATTCATTACTGCCAAAACAGCTTTATTTTAACTACCAAAATGTTGGTTATTCATAATTACCAAAACTCTGGCACATCCAGATAATAGAATATTACTCAGCACTAAAAAGAAATGCACTACCAAGCCATGAAAAGACATGCAGGAAACTTAAGTGTATATTGCTAAGTGAAAGAAGCCAATGTGAAAAGGCTACATGCTGTATGATTCCAACTATATGGCAGCTTGGAAAAGACAAAGCTACAGAGACAGTGAAAGGATCGGTGGTTGTGGGGCAGTGGAAAGCAGGGAATGAACAGGCAAATAT
Organism: Anoura caudifer; assembly: GCA_004027475.1. Taxonomy (NCBI): domain Eukaryota; kingdom Metazoa; phylum Chordata; class Mammalia; order Chiroptera; family Phyllostomidae; genus Anoura; species Anoura caudifer. The sequence goes on along the minus strand of PVKU01010654.1, from coordinate 17,807 downwards.
AGAGGATTTTTAGGGCATTGAAAATACACTTTGTGATATTTTTTAATTTATTGACTGGTTTTAGAAACAAAGAGAGAAGAAGGCAGAAAAACAGAGATTTGCTATTCCACTTATTCATGCATTCATTGGTTGCTTCTTATATGTACCCAGACCAGAAATCAAACCAGCACCTTTGGCAAACTGGGACAATACTCTAACCAACTGAGCTACCTGGCCAGGGCTGTTTTTAATTTTTTTTAAAGAAATGTAGGTATGATAATATAATAATGGAACTAAATCATTATACTTTTATCCAAACCCACAGAATGTCTAACACCAAGAGTGAACCCTAAGTTAAACTATGAACTTTGTGTGATTATGATGTGTCAATGTAGTTTTATCCTTGGTAAAAAATGTACCATTCTGATGAGTGCTGGTGATAATGGGATAGGAGCAGGAAATATATGAGAAACCTCTGTACCTTCTCTCAATTTTGCTATAAACTTAAAAATCCTCTAAAAATCTAAGTTAAAACAAAGCTCCCTGGTGATTTTCATACATTATACATTTGGGAATCATTTTGTAGAACAGCAGTTCTCAAACATTACTGAACATTAGAATCATCTAGAAAACTTTTAAAAATTCCAATGCCCAAGCTATATTCTACACCAATTAAACCAGAATCCCTGGGAGTGGGACATAGGCAGAAGTTTTTGAAACTTCCCAGGTGATTTCAACATGCAGTCAAGTTTGAGTACTAGTTATAAAAACTCAATATACACAACCTGGCCAGGTATCTCAGTTGGTTAATCGTCATCCTGATACACCAAGGTTGTAAGTTCTATCCCCAGTCAGGGCACATACAAGAGCAATCAATGAATGTATAAATAAGTGGGCAGTACCCCTCTTTCTCTCCCTCCCTTTCCCTATCTCCATCTTCTTTCCTCTCAATCAATAAATAAAAACATTTTTAAAAAAGACTCAACATACAGCTCAGAAATAAAATACAGTCTTTCTGGGTATCAAGACATAATCAATGCAAGATTTTTAACAATGACAACAAAAATGTTTAATACCCAGTCAGTCATGAGACAACAAATAAGCCCTAACAAGCTGACATAATAAAAAGAACTGTGAAATATGATTTAAACATATAAAATTTCTCATTACTAATATGACAATAAACAAAAGGGGAGGAATAACAGTTTATTTCAGTCAAATAAAAAGGAAATGTATTAAGTTCAACCTTCAAAGACAGAAAACTTATGATTTAAATATTGCAAATTAGTTTCATTATATAATTTGATGGAGGAAGTAACCAATATTGTACATTTTAAAATACTATTACAAATCAAAGCACAACAGTTTGGGGATATTTTAGAAGATGCTGAAGCAGAAAGTGTATTAAAACAAACTAGATTTTCAATAAGGTACTAACGTCAAAGAAAAAAATGATTCACTGAGATGCTTTGTTAAGTCTTTTGGTCTTCCCTCCGTGGATTACAGGATAGTATGTAACTAAACTTAAAACAACATGTATGAATATAGTGAACCTGAAACTATAGTCACTGAATTTTGAAAGCCTGTCTCTGCTCAAAGAAGTACAAATTTCAGACTCACACTGGAACTATACATTGAGCAGAAGTCAAAAGGAGAATGTACACGTTTTACTCTGTGGTCTGGCTTCAGTTCAATAGAATCAAAATACTAAAAACTTACACAACTATTTGGTGGAAAGGAAGTCATCATTTCAAATAAGGCTCAATGATTTATGTGATTTTGAACTATGTTTTAAATTTCTGCAGGTTCCTTTAAAGAAAACTCAACATGTATCTGTATTATCTTCTAATTCTACAAGGGTGGTTCAGCTTCAGGAAAATTGACTGAATGAAAAACAAATCAAGAAGGAGCAGGGTGAATTTTTAAGCTACCCTGAAATTTCTGGCAATTGCTTCTAAGCAATGTTTTAGTTCTCTGACCCTATGGAAATCCATCTTAAAATAAAAAATTGCTACAGAGTCTATCAACCCAAACAAGCAAAATACACACTGTTTTCAAATGCATGTGGAACATTTTCAAGATAGACCACATGATAGGACAAAAAACAAGCCTCAACAAATTCAAGAAAATTGGAATCATATCAAGCATTTTTTCTAACCACAAGGGACTGAAATTAGAAACCAACCTTAAGGAAAAAACTCAAAAACACTCAATCTTATGGAAATTGAATAGTATGATATTAAACAATGATTGGGTCAGGAATGAGATTAAGGAAGAAATCAAAAAGTTTCTGGAAATAATGAAAATGAACTCACAATAATCCAAAACTTATGGGACACAGCAAAGGCAGTCCTGAGAGGGAAGTTCATAGAGATACAGGCTTACTTAAAAATGATAGGAACATTTCAAATAAAAAATCTCACCCTTACAAGAACTTGAGGAACAAGTTCTTGAGCTTACAAGAACTTGAGGAACAACAACAAAGACAGCACAGAGCAAGTAAAGGAAGGAAATAACCAAGATCAGGGCAGAATTAAATGATATAGACACTAAAAGCACAATCCTAAGGATCAATAAATCCAGGAGCTGGTTCTTTGAAAAGATAAACAAAATTGACAGGCCTTTAAGCAGGCTCATCGAGAAAAAAAGAGAGAGGACCCAAATGAACACAATCAGAAATGAAAGAGGAGAGATTACAACTGGCACCACAGAAATACAAAGAATTGTAAGAAATTACTACAAAGAAGTATATGCCAAGAAATTTGAAAACCCAGGTGAAATGGACAAATTTCTAGAAAAATATAACCTTCCAAAACTGAATCAGGAAGAAGCAGAAAGCCTGAACAGACTGATAACAGCTGATGAAATTGAAGCAGTAATCAAAATACTCCCAAGAGACAAAAGCCCTGGACCAGACAGTTTCACAATATAACTTTACAAAGCATTTAAGGATGAGCTAACCCCTGTTCTCCTAACCCTATTCCAAAAAATCCAAGAAGACGGGAGACTCTCAAACTCCATTTCTGAAGCCAGCATCATCCTAATTCCAAAGCCATATAAAGAAATAACAAAGAAACAAAACTTCAGGCCAATATCACTGCTGAACTTAGACGCTAAAATCCTCAATAAAATATTGACAAACTGCATCCAGCAATAAGTTAAAAAGATCTCACCTGTAGAGATCATATATATTTTCTCACCTTTAACAGGAACCTAATCAACAAAACAAACAAGCAAAATATAACCAAAGATACTGAAATAGAGAACAGACTGACAGTGAGCAGAGGAGAGAGGGGAGGGAATTTCAGGGGAGAAGGGTAAGGGTTTACAGGAACAAGTATAAAGAATACATGGACAAAAACAAGGAGGGGAACAGGAGGGAGGTGGGGAGGGCTAGAGGGTAAGCTGGGATGGGAGTAAAAGGCAGAAAACTGTACTTGAACAACAATTAAAATAAAAAAAGAAAAAATCATACATGATCAATTACGATTCATCCCAGGGATGCAAGGATAGTACAATATTTGCAACTCAATAAACACAATACATCACATAAACAAAACAAAAGACAAAAATCACATGATCATAGCAATAAATGTGGAAAAAGCATTTGATAAGTACACCACCCATTTATGATTAAAACACACAGCAAAGTGGGAATAGAGGGAGCATTCCTCAACATAATAAAGCCCATATATGAGAGACATACAGCCAACAACATACTCAATAAGCAAAAACTTAGAGCTCTCCCACTAAGATCAGAAACAAGACAAGGATGCTCACTTTCACCACTCCCATTCAACACAGTATTCAAGTGCTAGCCACAGCAATCAGACAAGAAAAGGAAATAAAAGGCACCCACATCGGAAAAGAGGAAACAAAATTGTCATTGTTTGCAGATGACATCATAGTGTACGTAGAAAATCCTATGGACTCCACCAAAAAACTACTAGACTTCATAAGAGAATTTGGCAAAACAACAAGACTCAACATCAATATTGAGAAGTCAAAGGCATTTTTTTATACCAACAATGAAATATCAGAAGCAGAAATCAGGAAAAAAAATCCCATTTGATATAGCAACAAGAAAAATAAAGTTCCTAGAAATAAACCTAACCAAGGCAGTAAAAGATCTGTACTTAGGAAACTACACAACACTGGAGAAAGAAATTAAGGGAGAAACAAACAAATGGAAGCACGTACCAAGTTCATGGACTGGAAGAATTAACATCATCAAAATGTCCATACTACCCAAAGCAATTTATAGATTCAATGCAATACCTATTAAAGTACCAATGACATATTTCACAGATATACAGCAAACATTTCAGAAATTTATAGGGAAAAATAAATGACCCCAAATAGCTGCAGCGATTTTGAGAAAGAAGAACAAAGTACGAGGCATCACAATACCTGGTATTAAACTATATTACAAGGCCACCGTAATCAAAACAGCCTGGCACTGGCATAAGAATGCACACAGAAACCAATGGAACAGAACAGAAAGCCCAGAAATCAACTCAAGTCTCTATGGTCAATTAATATTTGACAAAGGGGGAAGAAGCATAAAATGGAGTAAAAATACCCTCTCCAACAAATGGTGTTGGGACAGCTGGACAGCTACATGCAAAAAAATGAAACTTGATCACCAAGTTATACCATACACAAAAATAAATTCAAGGTGGATAAAAGACTTAAATATAAATTGTGATACCATAAAAGTCCTGGAGGAGAACATAGGTGGGAAAATCTCAGACATTCCACACAGCAACATCTTCATTGATATATCCCCTAAAGCAAGGGACATAAAGGAAAGAATAAACAAATTATACCTCATCAAATTAAAAAGTTTCTGCATGACTAAAGAAAATAGCATTAAAATGAAAACAGAAACAGCTATATGGGAAAACATATTTTTGCCAATGATATCTCAGACAAGGGTTTGATCTCCAAAATATATAAAGAACTCATACAACTCCACTCCAAGAAGACAAAAACCCAATTAAAAAAATGGGCAAGAGACTTGAACAGACACTTCTCCAAGGAGGTCATTCAGAGGGCCCAGAGACATATGAAAAGATGCTCAGCATCACTAGCCATCAGAGAGATGCAAATTCAAAACACAAAGAGATACCACTTCACACCAGTCAGGATGGATATCATAAACAAATCAACAAACAAGTGTTGGAGAGGTTGTGGAGAAAAGGGAACCCTAGTGTACTGTTCGTGGGAATGCAGACTGGTGCAGCCACCATAGAAAACAGTATGGAATTTCCTCAGAAAACTAAAAATGGAACTGCTTTTTGACCCTGCAATTCCACTGCTGGGATTATATCCTAAGAACCCTGAAACACCAATCCAAAAGAACTTATGCACCCCAATGTTCATAGCAGCACAATTTATAAATAGCCAAGTGCTGGAAGCAACCTAAGTGCCCATCAGGAAATGAGTGGATCAAAAATTATGGTACATTTTCACAATGGAATACTACACAGCAGAGAGAAAGATGGAGCTCCTACCCTTTGCAACAGCATGGATGGAACTGGAGAGCATTATGCTAAGTGAAATAAACCAGGTGGTGAGGGACAAATCCATATAATCTCACCTTTAACTGGAACCTAGTCAACAAAACAAGCAAGTAAGCAAAATATAACCAGAGACACTGAAATTAAGAACAATCTCACAGTAACCAGCAGGGAGGTGGGAGACGATAATGCAGGGAAGGGTTTTCAGAAACATCTTTATAGTTATAAAGGACACATAAGCAAACCAAGGGAGCAGGGATGGAAGCAAGGGAGGGAGGTGGGTTTAGCTGGGTGGGGGTGGGGGGACTGGTAGGGGAAAAGTGCAGACAACTGTAATTGAACAACAATAAAATATAAATATATCTGTGTGTATATAAATATATATATATAAATTGTTAACATTAAGAATGAGTACCTTAGTGATGTAAAGCTTGAATCAGGATTGTTATATATTTTTATTTGCACAGAACATGAATTCTTTAACATTGACAAAAATTTATGTACAATAGCAAACTTTCTACAGCCTATTCTGACTGATAAGGTGGTGAAGCAATTTCCTATTTTTGCTGTTACATATTACCCCAAATTTAGTGGCTTAAACATATTATTTTACAGTCCTAGAGGTCAGAAGTCTAAAATCTTTCTCACTGGGCTAATGTCAAAGGGTCAGCCAGGCAGGTTCATTCTGGTGACTCTAAGGGAGAACCTTTTTCCTTGCCCCTTCTAACTTCTAGAGACTGTCTGCATTCCTTTAGGTACATGGCCCTTTTCCTCACACCCTCCACCTTTTAGCCACCATTGTTACATCTCAGATTATTGACTGTGCTTCCTGCCGCTCTCTTAAAAAGACACTTGTATTTACATTAGGCTCACCCAGATCCAGAATAATCTTCCCAAATGAAAATCCTGAAGTTAGTCATATCTACAAAGTTCCCTTTGCCTTGTAAGGTAACATATTCACAGGTCTGAGGATAAGGACACTGACATCACTCAGGGCCATTATTTGTTTTAGCACAGTACTACATGTGCAGTGAAGGAGTAGAGAGTAGACATAATCAGAGTTAAGTATTACTTTTCATTTTCAGTACAAGTGGGTAAGGAATAAAGGAAATACATTTCACCTTAAAACAACAGAATATATATTTTTTCATGTACACATAGAACATTTCCGAGAATAAACCACCATATATTGTGCCACAAAACAAGTCTCGATTGAAGAAGACTAAAATCACACCAAGCACTGCCCTGGCTGGTGTGGCTTAATGGATTGAGCACTGGCCTGTGAACCAAAGGGTCACCAGTTTGATTCCCAGTCAGGGCACATGCTTGGGTTGCAGGCCAGGTCCTTAGTGGAGGGCACAAGAGAAGCAACCACACTATGATGTTTCTCTCCCTCTTTCTCCCTCCATAAATGAGAGACTAAAAAATGCAGTCCGGGCCAGGTGGCTAAATTGGTTGGAGCATCATCCCATATACCAAAAGGCTGCAGGTTTGATGGCAGGATTGATGGGCATGTATGGGAGAAAACCAATCAATGTTTCTCACATCAAAGCTTCTCTCTCTCTTTCTCTCCTCTCCTCTCTCTCTAAAGTCAGTAAACATATCCTAGGGTGAGGATTCAAAATAAATAAAATATAAAGCTATTTATATGCTAACATATTGGAAAATCTTGAAAGAAAGGATAAATTCCTAGAAATATACAATCTTTGTAGACTGAATCAAGAAGAAACAGAAAATCTGAACAGACTGATAGCTAGCTGCTAATGAAATTGAATCAGTAATAATTTTTTTAAAAACCACTCAAAAAACAAAAGTTCCAAAAAATTTATGAGGAGGCAAGGCTTCCAAGCACATTTTAACAGGCCAGAATTTCCTGATTCCAAACACAAAGGAAAATATTTTTAACAAATTACAGACCAATATCCCTCATAAACATATATGTAAAAATCTAAAAAATATTAACAAACCAAATTCAGCAATACATTAAAGAGATTATATACCATGACAAAGTGGACTTTCATCCAAAATGCAAGACTAGTTCAATATCCACAGTCAATTAATATGATACACCATACAAACATAATGAAAGATAAAAATCAATGATCATTTCAATAAATGCAAAATAAGCTTTGATGATATCCAGCATCCACTTATGATAAAAACTCTCAGCAAAGTTGAAGTAAACATACTCCAGCATAATAAAGGCCATGAATGACATACCAACAGCTAACATAATACTCAACAGTTAAAAACTAAAACATTTTCTTTATCAGGTACCAGACAAGAATGTCCCCTTTCACCAATCTATTCAATACAGTATTGATAGTCCTAACCACAGCAATCAGGCAATAAAAAGAAATGAAAGGCATGCAAATTGAAAAGGAATAAGTAAAACTGTCATCTGCAGATGACATCATACTAGAAAAAACCCTAAGGAGTCTACCAAAAACCATTAGAATAGATAAATGAATTCGGTAAAGAGTAAGATACAAAATTAATAATCAGAAATCAGTTGCTTTCTTGTGTAAGCAATTAAATACAATGAATATTATGATATGTGAAATATACCTCATTAAAATTGTTTTTAAAATGTGGAGAATAAAAAAGTAAAGCAGACACATAGTTGCATGTAAAGACATATAAAGATAAATCTCAAATTACTATATTTGCTTGAAATTCAAAAGTTTATCCATAAAAATGTGCTATAATTATGAGTTAAGATTTTATGCACCTTAAATATGACCAATATTAAAAACATGGAGAAAGAATAGTGACAACAAAAATGCCAAAACATACTATCTGTGAAAATAATTATTGAATTTTGGTGCTAAAAAGACTAACTTATTGTTGTAGTATTTAGGAGAGTCTGGTTGCAATTAAATACAGGAAGGCTATTAAAACTTCCAATAATATTTCTATAAACCACAACAGAAGAATAAGAGCAACAGAATAATCGGAACCACACCCCAACCCACTTCCTTGTTATTTACCAATATCATTTAAAGAATACTGTTTAGATGTTGATGTTAGTCAATCTTCGGTTGACAACTTTAAATTATATTAAAACTAAAAAATATCAGAGAATTTTATGACAAGGGTTAAAAGGTTATAGCGATGAAACTACAAAAAATTTGATGCCCACTAAAAACCACATCTATTCCACTCTCATATCTGTACAGTGTAATGGTTTTATTGTGGTTGAGACAATCATCTCTAAGTTAATAATTAGCTACTATTCAAATAAAGTGTAATTTGTCTATTGTATACTAGATCACTTTTAAGACAGGAAGTACAAAATTACATCTTTAGCTACTGATAGTGAATGTTACAATCATTCATTTGTAATACTGTGTAATGCAATCAAATGAGTAGTACAGTATGTTTTTGACCACTTTCCAGGCAGCTAAAATTAAGCACAAATGTCATCTATTTAGTGCAGGTGAACATTTACATAAAAAACAAAATGAATACACCTTTTAAGAAAATAAATATATCTTTAAAAGGTGAAGTTTCCTATTATGTTACTTTGAAAACTATCTGAAAATAGCACTTCTCATATACATAAAGCAAACTTTAATCATTTTGTGGTTTGGTTTTTGGACATGGAATCTACAGCTGTTAAATTGAAAGAATAACTGAAGTTAATCAAAATTTCTGTATTATGAAAAGTTATAATAATTATGATAAAATCTTTGTCAATAACCAACTTTTTAATCTCAGCACACTTATAACACTGTGAAACATTCTTTCAAGAACATAATAAAATTAATGCTAGTCATCAGTAGACTACTTTCAATTTACAAAGAATTTTTTTACATCCTTTATTGCAGTAGATCCTTAAAATATTCCCCCCCAAAAATAAACACACCATTGTTTGGAGGAATTATCCCTACATAGTCACAGCCCTGTGATTTGGGTGGAGTTAACCCCAGTGCTAGTACCAGGAATGGTTTAAGGCAATCAACATACTATATTTTTCAGGCCTCATTAATTGGTTCAGCAATGGTGATTTAGCTCAGTGGACATGCACAGTCTTGTTTTCTAGGACCTCTATGAAGGAGGACTTGCTTTTTTTTATGGGAATTATTGAAAGATTCTGAAACTTTCCTGACTGGTACAGTATAAAGATGTAAGATCTACAATGAGAACTACTGCAACTTTAGCCCTCACAATGAAAAATGGAGGAAAAGAGGAAAACAAAGAGAAAGGAAGAGAGCAGAGACTAGGAGTAAAAACAAAAAAGTAAAAAAATATGTGAGTAAAAGGAAAAGAGATACCTAAAGCTAGAGAAGCACACATGAGAAGAAAAGAGAGTCCAGACACAAGGAATAGGGCAGAGGCAAGAACCAGAGAAAAACAAAGGTTGGATTGCAGCGGGTTCTTATCACCCACACCTTCCACTGCAGGTAGGCTTCAGCATAAATTATCATCTGTTCTATCACCCTCAGAAACCCTCTAATGCTGTTTACAGCTCAGAGGCTATTCTGAATGTAGTGGCTGTAGCAAGCATCCAAGCAGACAAAGTCTTTGGTTGAAAAACAATAACGTAACAGAAGTTAGACAGAAAGAAACAGAAGCCTTGAGAGGTTAAAATTCAGATTAATAAGCATGACAACAAAGTCCTTAACAATCCCCACACACCACAACATTCTCTAACCCTGTTAGAGAGCAACCCAGAAGTATGCATCACCTACAACTCTCCCATGCAACTTGGCTGCATCTACTAGTAAGCCTTAAATGGATATGTCACCTCCCACTCCAAGCTAGCTAGCACAGAGCCTAGAATTCACAGAGTGTTCAGCTGAGTAAAGCTGAAACCAAAAATCCAGTCATCCCTTGACTTAAAATTCTATTTTTCTCAAAATTCTCATATGTCAATAGAAATATTTGTCCATTAGGTTAAATTCCATATTTCTCAATCTCTGGATCTAAACATGATTAGAAAATGACTTAGAAGGGCCCACTTTATTGCACTATTTTATTATGGCTTTTGTCACACTAAGGGTAAGGGAGGTTTCGCCATGTGTTTCTTTGTCACTGAGTGCTCCTTTGTCTCCTCTGCCTCTTACTCAATTTGCTTGACCCTGCAGCTTCACCACAGAAGAGCTTCACCACAGAAGAGCTACTGGCTTCCTAAAGTAGGGAAAAGAGAACAAGTCAGGATGTCAAAATCCAAAGTTCTTGCTGTGACGCTGTTGGTCAAAAAGATCAACCTCTCTTAGCCTCATTTTCCTTTTCCTTATAAGTAAAATGGGAATAAAATTTCCTTCCTTACCTACCTACCTTAAGTGATTATTATGAGGATCATATAAAACAGTTGTGAAAATACACAGCTCTAAGATAAGGCATAATAGATTTTTATTGTTAGAAGGGAGTGAATGACCATAGCCAAGATATGAAAACAACCTAAGTGTCATTCAATGGATGAATGGATAAAAAAAATGTGATACATGCACATATACATATATACACACAGTTGACCCTTGAAAATGTGAGGTTAAGAGCAAAAACACCCCTACTCCCCATTCTACCCCCCTCCACTGCACCACACACACACAGTTGAAAATCTACATATAATTTTCCACTCACCAGCTGACCCTCAATATCATGGACGATTAGTTCCAGAACCCACAATGGATACCAAAACCAAGAATGTTCAAGTCCCTTATATAAAATGGTATAGAACAACACATACAGTCAGCCATTGGCCTCCATGAATTGCAAATGGAGAATTGAAAATTCTGTTACCAATCAAGATGGAGGTGTAGGTAAATGTGGTACTCAAATTCTCCCACAACCACATCAACATTACAACTAAAACTAGAGAACAAACATCATTCAGAAGCACTTGAAATCTCACAGAACAGAAGTGCTACAACTAAGAATATCAAGAAGAAGCTACATCAAGACTGACAGGATGCCAAAGGGCTGGTCCCACACCCATGTGTAGTGGATCAAAATCAGGAGGGATATCTCAGCTATGGAGGCTCCCTGTCAAGATTCAAGAGTCCCACACCACAAGAGTCCCCCATGCCCAGGGTTCCAGTTCCAAGAAGAGAAGTCCTCATAACTTCTGGCTGTAAAAACTAGCAGGATTATACTGTTTGAGATGAGGAATTCTGGAGCCCTGGGTGTGAGTCTTAAAGGGCCTGCATGTGGACTTACTCAGACTCTATCCCTCTGAGCTCCAACTCTGAGGCAGCAGCTCAAAAGGGATCAGGGACATATAGGAAGGAACTGCATTATCTGGCAACATGGCAAGAGATGGAGGGGCAGCTTTCTCACAGACAGAAATGCTGGCAGATGCTATTGTTCCTTTACTGAGTCCTCCCTCCACAGAGTTGGCAAGCAGGCTCCATATATGAGTCTCAATCAGTCCAGCTAATACTGTTTGTCCTACCCTTGTGATTCCCTGAGAACTAGCACTACACACCTCTCAGGCCCAACCAAGCCATTTCCAGTGGCTCTCTCACACAAATAGCCTGTCCTGTCTCATGCTTTCAACTTTCCTAATATCTCTCAAATAAGCAGTCTCTGGCCTCTCACTAAAAGGCTCCAGGCCTAGCACTAGTGGCAGCCAACCTTGGTTTGCACCATGGCCTCTCCAAGGCACCTAGAAGTCCAGCTCAAGTAGTAGCCATCTGTAGATCACTTTCTGACTCATACTCAGTGGCCATGGGCAGTGCATGGGAGACAGCTCACCTGGTACTACACCTCACAGAAGGTACCAGAATCAGCATACCCAGTGGACAGCTTCAGACTATATCAAAACTCCACCCAAAACTCCAAGTGACACACTCAAGGTGGAGCCTAAGCAGGCACCAGAACCCTGCTATTATAACCCCAACTCCATGGGGTCACACCCTAGAAAACTGATCTTCCGCAGTGGTCACAGCCAGTGCCCCCAGACGATCAACCTGGGGTAAATCCCTCTCACTGAGATCCCAACAGCAATAAAGGCTCAACTACAACAGGAGGGTATACACAGCCCACTGAGAGGACACACCTGAGTGTCACCCCAGGTGATCAGGGAGGCTGTGCCACTGGACCCTACCTAAGGCCATTCTACCAACACTGGGAAATGTAGCAGTTGTACCTAACACATTAAAAACAAACAAAAAAAAAAAACAGTGAGGCAGCCAAAATAATGGGACAAAAAAAGTCACAAAGAAGAGAACAACATTCCAGAAAAATAACTATACCAAACAGAAACAATCAATCAAAGGCAGAGTTTAAAACACTAGTTATAAGGATGCTCAAGGAACTTGGGGGAAGAGTAGATGAACCTAGTGAAAACTTCAATAAAGAGATAAGAAACATAAAAATGGAGAGAGAAAACATAAAAACAATCAGCTATGCTTGAAGACTATATTAACTGAAATGAGGACTACATTATGACCATGGAGTAGATTCAGCAAAAGGTCAAATCAAAGACCTGGAAGATAAGATAGGGGAAAACACCCAAATAGAACAGCAAAAAAAAAAAAAATCCAAAAAAATTAGGATAGTATAATAGAGCCTCTGGGACAACTTCAAGCATACCAACATTCACATCATGGAGGTGCCAGAAGAAGGAGAAAAAGCAAAAAATTGAAGCCTATGTGAAAAAATGAGGAAAAACTTTTCTAACTTGTGAAAGTAATGGATATACACATCCAGAAAGTGCAGAGATCACAAACAACATGAACCCAAAGATATTCACACCAAGATATATCATAATTAATAGCCAAACATTAAAAACAAAGACAGAATCTTCAGGACAGCAAAAGAAAAGCAGTTATTTACCTAAAGGGAGCTCCCATAGGCTACCAATTAATTTCTCAACAGAAACTTTTCAGGCCCAAAGGAACTGTCAAGAAATATTCAAAGTGATGAAAACCAAGACTGCTCTACCCAGGAAAGTGATTATTTATAAGCAAAGGACATACAATGAGGCTCCTAGACCAGAAAAAGCTAAAGGTTTTCATCACCACCAAATCAATATTATAAAAAAATGTTAAAGGGTCTTCTTTAAGAAGTAAAATGAGTCAAGACTTCCAGCCAAGATCCAGGTGTGGGTAAATACACTGTGCCTCCTCACACAACTAAAAGAAAAACAACAAATTTAAAAACAAAAAACAACCAGAACCACCAGAAAAATCAACCTGTATAGAAGTCTGACAACCAAGGAGTTAAAGAAGAAACATTCATCCAGATCAGTAGGAGGGGCAGAGACAGGCAGTCAGAGCAGAGAGGACTCATGGCAAGGGGATGGCTGGAGGACCAGGGCAGTCAAGGCCATGGCTGATGGAGCAGGTGGTCCCACATTTGTATGTGGATAAATAGGGAGAAGCAACTAGGGAGTGAGAGAGACCATGAAACCCAGGGTTCCAGTGCAGGGAAATAAAGTCCCCAAACCTATGACTGAAAAAACCTGTGGGAGTTATGGCGGCAGGGGAAACTACCAGCCTCACAGGAGAGTTCACTGGAGAGACCCACTGGGTCCTAGAATGTACACAAAACCACCCACCCACAAATCAGCAGCATAAGGGCCCAATTTGCTTGTGGGCAGTGGCAGAAGTGACTCAAAGCCCACAGAGAGCTCAACAAGCAGCAATGTTCCATCTGGAACCCTCTCCCACAGATAGTATCTAAACACAGCAATGTGGGTTGCCCCACCCTGGTGAACACTTAAGGGTCTGCCCATTAGAACATAACAGGCACTCTGAGACAAAAATATATGGCCCAAATGAAAGAACAGATCACAGCTCCAAAAAAAAAAAAAATACAACTAAGTGACAAAGAGATAGCCAATCTATCAGATGGACAGATCAAAACACTAGTAATCAGGATGCTTACAGAATTGGCTGAGTATGGCTACAACATAGAGGAAAAGGTGAATGCTATGAAAAGTGAAATAAAGGAAAATTTATAGGGAAGCAACAGTGACAGGAAGGAAACCAGAACTCAAATCAACAGTTTGGACCACAAAGAAGAAATAAATATTCAATCAGAAAAGAATGAAGAAATAAGAATTCAAAAAATGAGGAGAGGGATAGGAACCTCTGGGACAATCTTAAACATTCCAACATCCAATCATAGGGTGCCAGAAGGAGAAAAGGAAGAGCAAGAAATGGAAAACTTATTTGAAAAAAAATAATGAAGGAGCACTTCCCAAATCTGGCAAAGGAAATAGATTTTCAGGAAGTCCAAGAGGCTCAGAATGTCCCAAATAAGTTGGACCCAAGGAGGAACACACCAAGGCATATCAAAATTACATTAGCCAAGATTAAAGATAAGGAGAGAATCTTAAAAGCAGCAAGAGGAAAGGAGTTACCTACAAAGGAGTACCCATAAGACTATCAGCTGATTTCTCAAAAGAAAATTTACAGGCAAGAAGGAGCTGGAAAGAAGTATTCAAAGTCATGAAAGGCAAGGGCCCACATCTAATATTAGTCTACCCAGCAAATCTGTCATTAGAATGGAAGGGAAGATAAAGTGCTTGCCAGATAAGGTCAAGTTAAAGGAGTTCATCATCACCAAGCCCTCATTATATGCAATGTTAAAGGGACTCATCTATGAAAAACAAGATCAAAACTATGAACAGCAAAATGACAACAAACTCACAACTGTCAACAACTGAACCTAAAAACAAAAATGAACTAAGCAAACAACTAGAACGGGAACAGAATCACAGAAGTTGAGATCACATAGAGAGTTATCATGGGGAAGGGGAAGGGGGAATGGAGGAAAAGTTACATGGAATAAGTAGCATAAATGTTAGGTAGCAAAGAGACAGGGGGAGGTTAAGAATAGTACAGGAAATGTAAATGCCAAAGAACTTAATTGTATGGCCCATGGACATGAACTAAGTGGAGGGGGATTGAGGTGGGAGGGGTGTGCAGGGCAGAAGGGAATAAAGGGGGGAATGGGACAACTGTAATAGCATAATCAATAAAATATATTTTTAAAAAAGAAGTAAAAATATAAAAAATATGAATAATAGGTCCTGACTAGGTAATAAACTTGGTTACAGTGATGTCCTGATAAGCCAAAGTTGCTGGTTTGATCTCCAGTCAGGGCATATAAAAGAAGCAACAAATGAAACCACCAATAAAGGGAACAACAAATCTCTCTCTCACTCTCTAAAGATTTTATTTATTTATTTTAGACTGAGGGGAAGGTAGAAAGAAAGAGGGAGAGAAACATCAATGTGTGGTTGACTCTCATGTGCCCTCAATGGAACCCAGCCCGCACCGCAGGCATGTGCCCTGACTGGGAATCGAACCAGTGACCCTTTGGTTCAGAAGCCAGTGCTCAATCCACTGAGCTGCACCAGTCAGGGCTTGCTCTCCTTACTTTTCTCTCCCTTTCTCTCTCGTCCCCCTTCCTCTCTCTCTAAACTCAATAAAATAAAAATTTAAAAAATATATGTGAATAGTAATGTGGCATTAAATGCATATCTATAAACAATTACTTTAAGTGCAAACAGAGTAAAAGCTCCAATCAAAGAATATATGGAGCCTGAATGAATAAAAAAAAAGATCCTTACATATGCTGTCTAGGAGAAATTCGCTTCAGATCAAAAGACACACACACAAACTGAAAATAAAGGGACAAAAAACTATTTCATAAAAATGGAAACAAACAAAAGCTGGAGTAATAATAGTTATACCAGAGAAAACAGACTTTAACTCAAAGACTATATAACAAGAGACAAAGAAGGACCCAGTAATTCCGTGTCTGAGTATTTATTCAAAGAAACCCAAAACACTAATTTGAAAAGACGTATACATTTATATGTTCACTGAAGTATTATTTACAATAGCCAACATATGAAAACAAATTAACTGTACATCAATAAATGAATAGACAAAGAAGTGGTGCATATACACAATTGAATATGATTCAGACATAAAAAAGAATGAAATGTCACCATCTGCAACTACATGGATAGACCTAGAGGGTATTGTGCTGAGTGAAATAAGTCAAAAAGAGGAAAACAAATGCCATGTGATTTCACTTATATGTGTAATATAAAATATAAAATAAATGAACAAGCAGAACAGAGGCTCATAGATACAAAAAACATTTCAATGGATGGCAGATGGCAGGGGCATTGTAGAATGGGTAAAAACAGGAGGAGAAATTAAGAAGTACAGATTGGTAGTTGCAGAATAATCATGAGGATGAAAAGTACAGGAAATGGAATACAGTCAGCACTATTCTAATGACTATATATGGTTTCAGATGGGTACTAGATTTATCAGGGTGATCAATTCACAAGTTATCTAAATGTCTAATCACTGGGTTGTACAACAAAAACTAATATTGTACATCAACTTTAATTTTAAAATTTTAAAAATTATTTAGCCCTGGCCAGTGTGGCTTTGTTGGTTGGGGAAACTAAAAGATCACAGGTTTGATTCGCAGTCAGGGCACATGACTAGGTTGTGGGTTTGGTCCCCAGTAGGGCCCCATGTGGAAGAGAGCAAATTGATGTCTTTCCCTTTCATCCATGTTTCCCTCCCTCTCTTTCTTCCTTCCTTCCCCTTGCAGAAATAATAAACAAACAAATATTTATAGTAAAAAAGGAAAAGAAAGTACTGCTTTCAATCACTGATTAGTTGAATCTACCGATGTGAAACAGAGAGATATAAAAAGGCAGCTGTTACCATATTTAAAAAATTCACATATGACTAGACTCATGCAGTTCAATCCCATCTTGTTTAACAGTTAACTGTATACAATGGGATATTATTAGGCCAAGAAGAGGAAATTTTGCCATTTCAACAGAGATGAAGTTTGAGGGCATTATACTAAGTGAAATAACTCAGAGAGAGAAAGGCAAATACCATCAAGATCTACTAGCATGTGTAATCCAAAAATATTTTATTAATTTTTAAATAAAATACCAAGCTCATAGATATAGAGAACAGGTTGGTGGTTGTGAGACTCAGGGGTTCAGGTTGAGCAAAAGAGGGTAGGTCAAAAGGTAAAAAGTCCAAGTTATAAATAAGTAATGGGGATGAAAGTACAATATGGTGATTGTAGTTAATGTTACTGAATTGTATATTTGAAAGTTATCAAGAGAATGGATCTTGAGGCTCCGGGAAGATGGCGGGATGGTAAGAGGACGCACATCTCTTTGCCTCCCACACATAGGTCTTAAACCAGGACATTTTTCAAAGCAGCACAGCAAACAGACACCAGAAACACAGCATATTTGAAAACAGATTATCGAAAATTGCAGTGGACGTTGAAAAACCGGACGGTAAGGAGAGTACTCCGGTGGTGCGGAGACCAGGGCTGGCCGTAAGTCTCAGG
>PVKU01010653.1:27435-50171 GCA_004027475.1 Anoura caudifer | reverse complement strand
GGGTCTCCTCTGCCAGTTCAATGAAAAGAGGGTGCTGGAGAAGTGGATCAATCTGAAGGTACCCAATCTTTCTGCTATCAATGGGGAAACCACTCTTTCCATGACATGGTCTCCTGGGATGCTCAGCAGTCTTTCTGCCTGGTAGTTGATCACACCAACCCTGGGTTTGACTTCAAGTTCTGCTTGTGCAACTCTGGTGAATGACTTTCCCTCTCTGAGCCTCAGTGTCCCCCTCTGTAAAAATGGAAATACTGGTACCTACCTCACACAGTCCACAAGGGAGTCACATGAGATAATATAGGTAAGGCATTTCACACAGTGCTTGGTACCCTGCAATGGGGTTGTGGGGTAAAGGTTACGATTGCTTTCCTCACTGTTTGACTCAGTTCACATTTCTCTTCTTCACTGAACACTCTTGACTAATAGGACAACTGTGCTTTTAAAAAAATGTAGGTGTCATTGACTTAATCATTTTCAGTCAAAAAAGATGATACCAAAACCAACATTTTATTTATTTATTTTTAGACAGAGGAGAAGGGTGGGAGAAAGAGAGGGAGAAAAACATCAATGTGTGGTTGCCTTTCACACCCCCCCCCCCACACCGTGGACCTGGCCCACAACCCAGGCGTGTGCCCTGACTGGGTATCAAACCAGTGACCCTTGGGTTCATAGCCGGCACTCAATCCACTGAGCCACACCAGCCAGGGCCAAAAAAAATATTTAAACTACAGGATCAGTAAATTGCAGAACTACTTCCCTTCAGGATCTGAGGATTTGAGTCCAAGCTGTCTTTCTATTCTCAGATTTGGATACCCATTTGGCTGTCACTTCTGTTTTCCCTCCTTTTTCCTATTCCTGCTCTTGTGACCCCTGCACAGCTCATCTTTAGAGTTAATGGCCTGGTGTCAGGCATATGGACGAATTCTGAGTCTTTTCTGTCCTTCCTAGTTCTTTTTTTCTTGTTTGAATCCTCTTGTGGAACTCCTGCAGCTTTTAAGCATGCCAGAAGCTTTTGACAGATAGGTGTGTAGCTCCTGAGCAGCGGCCATGAATGACTCATAAATTAAGTCTATAGATTTGGAAAAACTCCTCTAATCAGTGTCCAGAGTTCTGGCGCTTCTTGCCTGTCTAGCTACATGTCATGGCAGTATAGACAGTCCTTCCTATATACAGTAACTTTATATTTATACTATGCTGCTTTGGAGTATAATCTCAATGAAGTTGTTTTTAAGCAATAGGGAATAACATTTCAGCCCAAAATTTAACCCTGTTACTGCCAGTGACCTATCTGAGGTCATGGTCTGCTGAATAGATATTTTCCACCCACAGCTGAATTCCTCTGTAGGTAGCAATGACAACTCTGTCCTAATCTGTGCCTCTGTCTACCTGCTGGCATGTGTCCTTCAATAGTGACCTTACGCTATATCTGACTTCAGAAACCTTAAAATGTACTAAGATGGGCCTCTTAGACCCAAGAAACTATAAGGCTTCTCTAGAGGCCCAAGGCTGCTGTTCTGTCAGTCCCCATGTCCCTGAACTGGGCCACATGAAGCACAGAGTCCATCTGGGTCCCTTTTGCTCCCACAGGTCTCCCTCTCGTCATGCCTCTGTGTCAGCCAGGAGCTCATCTTCTGTGGCTGCACCAATGGGATAGTTCGCATCTTCCAGGCCCACAACCTTCACTACCTTGCCAACCTACCCAAGCCGCACTACCTTGGGGTGGATGTGGCCCAGGGCCTGGAGCCCAGGTACTACCCGGCAAGGGGAGGGAGAGGGGCCCACCCAGAATCTGTCTGCTGGTATGCATCCATGCTTCTAGATTCATCCGGACTCGGGCCAGCCCTAGGCGAGGAGCAGGATACAGCTGTAATGAGGCAGCAACATTTCTGCCACCATGAAGTCTCCAGTCTAGTGAGGGAGCTTGATGATAAACAAGTACACAAATAAGATAATTTCAGATAGTCATAAACACTTCTGCAGAATAAAACAAACTCAGGAAGGAGAGTGGCTGGGGGTTGGGGCTGTATGGTTTGGGCGGCCCAGGGGAAGCCTCTAGTGAGCAAGAGCCAACTGTGTGGAGAACTGGGTCCTGACAGCAAGTGGAAAGGCCTTAAGGGGACAGCACACTGGTCCTGTCGAATTGCAGGAAGAGCTACGGGCTGTGTGGCTGTAGCCCAGTGTGCCAGGGGAGGGGGTGGAATCGGGGCGGGGAAAATTGATGAAGGCTGGTGGGAGGAGCTTGTAGTCTATTCTGTGGGACATGGGCAGCTACTGGGTATTTTAGGCATTGGAATTATGTGATGGGGCTTTGAGCATCGGATCCCTCTGGCTGCCATGTTGAGAGTGGGTGGAAGGGCTGTGCTGTGACATATTTTCCCTTTGCTGAAAGTCATTCTGGGGGGGGTGTGGGGAGCTACCTAACCAGGGGGTGCTGGGTGCCTGGGGTGGCCCCTTTGTAGATTGCGGTACTCTACCTCCTGAGTGCCTTTTCTAATAGCTTGGAGGAGGCTATTGGGTGTCTCAAAGCAAAGGGAGGGTGGGTCAGCAACCCACAGACAGTGCTTTGTGGTAGCAGCCAGGCTGCCCATCTCTGCCAGCTTCTGCTTTGCTGTGTGGCCTCAGGCAAGTCACTGTATCAACCTGTGCTCCAGTCTCTTCCTCCGTAAAACAGAGTACCTACCTCTCATGGAGGTTGTGGGGATTCAGTGCAGAAAGTTCTTTGCTTGGCTCACAGTAGGTGCTCAGTAAACTGTAGCCTTTGTAGGGAGGTGCCAGGCCATGGGACGATTCCCCTGCTCCCTTGCACAGAGATTTTTGGTGATGTGTGGTAGAGCCCATGAGAGAGAAGGCCTGAGATATGTGCCCATTGTCCTTCCATGCTCAGAGAGAGAGGACAGAGCTTGGATTGGATGAAATGGGGGGAGAAGAATACAACAGGAGTTGAAAATTCAAATGCTCTCAGGGGCCAAGTGGAAGCTGTCACTTTACAACCTCTGTATCAGAAACAAAGCAAAGGAAGACAGAAGAGGGAAAAGTGGAGTTGGAGTGGGACAGATGTGACTCGGACACTGGCCCGCAGTGTCTACGGCATTGTGGATGAGACAAGAGAAATGTACACGGACTACCCAGTCCTGTGGAGAAAAAGGGATGGCACAGCCACTCTCAAAAGGAGAGCGCCTTGACCCTTGCCTTGACAAGCTTTTATTGGGTTCGGTTTGCACAGGAATACACGGTATATGGGTAAAGCTCATCAGTCATTGTCAGGCAGCAATGATTAAACAATAGATAACATTCAAAGAACTCTGAGGGCTCATTCTGAGTCAGGGTCAGATAGTTAAAGGACCATACAGCTTTGGGGAACAAACTCACTTCAACCTTATCATTTAAATTGAGGGCATTCTTAGCAAAGCAGGTTTCACAGGCTTTTAAGCATTCTTTCTTAGGCCTGATCACCCCGAGGAAACCGCCCTTTCCAGCCCAGGGCCACACCCACCTCCAGCAGTGTTTTAGGTTTAGGTTGAGCAGGGGAAGTAAGGCAGCCAAGAGGTTAGGAGACTTCTTGCAGACAGAATGAGGACTCAGGCTATGTCAAAGCTGAGGGGCAAGGGTCCATAGCCCCCCAAGTCGTGACCATGCCTGTCTTAGGTCATCCCTCCCTTGAGGAATCTTACCCATCATTGGTTAACAGGTCATGCACTGGGGCCAGGCAAGATGAAGTAAAGTGGGCAGAGGTGGTGTTCCTGTCAGGGGGATAAGCTTTGTCTCCTTAATGGCTTATTGTCCCAAGGTCTTTCTACTCAGCCTTAGCCATGGGGGATTACATCTTCTGAAATCAGGCAGGGCAGTTCCCAACACAGGTGGACCACCATGGCATTGACTTGAGGCAGTTCAAGTGTCTGTTACTACCCACAGTGACGCTGATGGTGATTAATGACCCGTTGTTGCCTTGTTAGCTTCCTCTTCTGCGGGAAGGCAGAAGCAGTCTACCCGGATACAGTGGCACTGACCTTTGACCCCATCCACCAGTGGCTGTCCTGCGTGTATAAGGACCACAGCATCTATATCTGGGATGTCAAAGACATCAACAAAGTAGGCAAGATGTGGTCGGAGCTCTTCCACAGCTCCTACGTGTGGAACGTGGAGGTGAGCCCCTCTCTGCCTCCCCGGCCCTTGCTCAGCTCCCATCTGAAGAAAGCTTCTGCAGAGTTTGGGGAACCCATTAAGTCATTCCTTCAAAATGGACTGCAGCTATGTGCCAGGTCCTGTTCTAGGTGCTGAGGACACGACTAGGAAGGAAACTGACAAAAGTCCTTCCATCTTGGAGCTCACATTTGGGTGGGAAGGTAAGCCCATAAACAATAGATATGAAACATGACAAGTAGCAGTACCTCTCAGAAGAAAAATGAAGCAGAGCAGGGGAAAGGGAGCCCAAGAGTGCTTGCTATTTTAGAGAGGAGACTGGTCAAGGAAGGCCTGTCTAAGGACGTGACTTTCAAGCAGAGACCTGCAGGAAGTGATGGGGTAAGAGGCATGTGACTTCTTGGGAAAATGAGAAGAGCAAAGGAACCAGTAGCAGGAGCCCATGTACCTCAGAGAGCCTTCTGTGGAGGCCGTTTTTGTTTAGTGCTTTTTATGCAAGCGTTGAGGGAGTATTTATTTTCTGAGAATGAATCTGTGGGGATTTTTATTCTCTAAAGTTGCAAGTACGCCTTGAAGATTAGACAACTGGTGGGGAAAGAACTGTATTCTACTTTTTTTTTTCCTGAAAATTTCTTACTACAAGGCATGTTTGTCCTAGAGAATTTGTTTTCAGTGTCCCAGTTGGGAATTGGGAAAAATAACTTGTTTCCAAAATATTTTATTTATTTATTTTTAGAAAGAGGTGATTCAAGAGAGAGGGGGAGCGGAACATGCATCGGTTGCTTCTGTAAGGCCCCTGTCTAGGGACCAAACCGGCAACCCAGGCATGTGCCCTGAGTGGGAATCGAACCGGCGACCCTTTGATTTATAGGCTGGCGCTCAGTCCACTGAGCCACGCCACCCAGGGCAGTAGGCATATTTATATAGAGAGAGATTTTTGTATTTCTTTTTCTGTTCCCTTCATTTAGTTTTCTTCAGGGGCTTCTATTTTCTGTGTGTTGAAGCTTTCTTGCCTAGCTTCAATACTGTCACTTTTTCTCAAGTCCTTTACACTCTTAGATAATTTATCTTAATTTTTTTTGTAATTTATTTTTTTAAGATTTTTATTTATTTATTTTCAGAGAGAGGAGAGGGGAGGGAGAAAGAGAGAGAAAGAAACATCAATGTGTGGTTGCCTCTCGCGCACCCCCTACTGGGGACCTGGCCTGCAACCCGGACGCGTGCCCTGACTGGGAATAGAAGTAGCCACCCATTGGTCTGCAGGCCTGCACCCAATCCACTGAGCCACACCAGCCAACTTTCTAATGTTTTTGTTATGTTTTAATTTCCTCCTTTTTACCTATTTCTTCATGCCTTATCTTTTGTGTTTATTCACTCTTGGGTTCCTTCTAGTTTGGCCTTTATTTCTGAAATGATTTCTTCATTTATTTCTAAGTCTTTGAATTGTGTCACATTCGAGGTTTTCTAATTATGATTTGGATTGTTTTTCCTGTTTAGATAATTTTCTTAATGTCTTTTAGCTTATTTTGAAACAGTAAGTTAATAGTTTTCATCTGTCTTACAGAAACGTGTTTCTGGTGTGCCCTTGTTTTTTCTCTAAAGAGGAATTTTTCGCCCTGCCTGGTGTGGCTCAGTTAGTTGGGCATCATCCTTCAAAGTGAAGATCGGTGGTTCAATTCACAGTCAGGGCACATGCCTAGGTTGCAGGTTTGTTCCCCGGTCAGGGAGTGTACAAGAGGCAACCAGTCGATGTTTTCCTCTCACATTGGTTCTCTCTCTCTCTCTCTCTCTCTCTCTCTCTCTCTCTCTTTCTCTCTCTCCCCCTCTGTCTCTCTGTCTCCCTCTCTCTCCCTCCCTTCCCCTCTCTCACAAAAACAAAATAAAACATAAGAAGATTAACTTTGTTTGGGACTCAGTCTTGGTTCTTTTTATGTTGTTCGTTTTCATGTGATAATAGGTTTTCTGAATTTTTTGAAGTTGGTGTGGTTCAGGACAGGTTTTCTAACTTCCCATGAAAGAACTCCATCTTCTGTTTTTCTGCTTTTAAAAAGATATGGCAGCTTGCTTTCTGATATTTACTTGTTATGTTCCACTTACGTGTTACCTCCCTGCTTTTATCTGAACCTCCTCTTTACTTTGACTCTCTTGTTCATATTCTGACCAATTTTGTTTTCACTTTTGGCAGTTTCCCCACAGTGTGGGCCTTTGTCCTGGAAGGCAGCCTTGGCAGGTCAGTTT
This sequence comes from Anoura caudifer, assembly GCA_004027475.1. Taxonomy (NCBI): domain Eukaryota; kingdom Metazoa; phylum Chordata; class Mammalia; order Chiroptera; family Phyllostomidae; genus Anoura; species Anoura caudifer. Next base: position 43,793 of record PVKU01010653.1, on the reverse strand, counting down.
TCAGAGTTCACAGGGCCTTGACTGCTCCAGCCCTTTCAGATCTTCCTGCAAAGCCCTTGCACTCAACCACTATCGGGGAGGATAAAACCCGCCTAGCTTCAGCTGCTGTTCAGTCTGGCCCACCATGCTTTCCAGTGAATACCTAGGGGTTATCCTGTTCTAGGGTTTGTCAGGTGCCACATTGCTTCTCCCACACACATGTCGATAACATGTAGGTCTTATGAGTAGATGGAGTTTGTCCCTACCTGCTTGTATTTTAGAAGTTAGGAGAATATCTTGACACCTAGTTTTGCAGTAAATATTGTCCATTGGGTTTTGATTTTGCTATCTGGTTGTTCTTTTTTTATTTGAGGATTTTGGATTTAAAAATCTGTGCTGGTGCTATTATCATCTTCTCAGGAACCAGTCTTCCATATTTTGAAATTTATATGTTATCTCTGTCTTTCTGAGTAATGTCTAGTTCTGCGTTTCCATCCCTTAATTTTCAACTGTGTCTAATCTTTGTTTTTTAATGCTTTATTTTTTTACTATTTATTTATTAATTGCCTATTTTGTTTGTTAGTTTATGTTTTTCATTAGATTCTACATATAACTCAGATCATATGGTAATTGTCTTTCTCTGGCCTATTCCACTTAGCATAATACCGGCCCGGTCCATCCACGATGTTCCAAAACATTCCTTCTTGTTATTATTTTTTCAATATGTTGTTTCTTGTAGTTTTTTCCCATACCATTTAGACCCCTTCTACTGCCCTCCCACCAGCAGTCACCACACTGTTCATGTCCATGAGTCCTTTTTTCTTTTTGCCCAATCCCTCCACCCCCTAACCTCCTCCACCCCAGCTGTCATCCTGCTCTGCATCTGTGAGTCTGTTCCCATTTTCCTTGTTAGTTCAGTTTGTTCATTAGAGTCCACATATGAGTAAGATCAGATGGTATTTGTCTTTCTCGGACTGGCTTATTTCAGTTAGCTTACTGTTCTCCATCCACACTCTCGCAAAGAGTAAAATTTTCTTCTTTTTTTTACGGCCGAGCAGTGTTCTATTGTGTAAGTGTCCCATAGTTGTTTTATCCACTCATCTAATGATGGACACTTGAGCTGCTTCTACATCTTGGCGATTGCAGATAATGCTGCACTGAACACAGGGTGCGTATGTTCTTTCCAGTTAGTGTTTCGGGTTCCTTCAGATACATTCCCAGAAGTGGGATAGCTGGGTCAGAAGGCAGATCCATTTTTAATTTTTTGAGGTAACTTCATACTGCTTTCCGCAGTGGCTGCACCAGTGTGCATTCTCACCAACAGTGCAAAACGGTTCCCCTCTCTCCACATCCTCCCCAACGCTTGTGGTTTGTTGATTTATTGACGAAAACCACTCTGACAGATGTGAGGTGATATCTCATTATGGTTTTAATTTGCTTTTCTCTGAGGATTAGTGACATTGAGCGTCGTTCCATATGCCTATTGGCCATCTGTCCCCTTTGGAGAAGTGTCTGTTCAGGTCCTTTGCCCATTTTTTAACTGGGTTGTTTGGTTTTTGGGTGCTAAGTTTTGTAAGTTCTTTATAAATTTTGGGTATTGACCACTTATCAGATGAATCAGGGAATATGATCTCCCATTCTATGGGTTGTCTTTATTTTGTTGATGATTTCCTTTCCTATGTAAAATCTTTTTAGTGTGATGTAATACCCTTTGTTTATTTGTTTTCTTTTGTTTCCCTTCCCTAGGGAGATAGAGCTGATAAAATACTGCTATTAGCAATCCGAGATTTTGCTGCCTATGTTTTCTTCTACGATTTTTATGGTTTCCGGTCTAACATTGAGGTCTTTGATCCATTTTGAATTTATTCTTGTGTGTGGTTTGAGAAGGTGGTCTAGTTTCATTTTTTTGGACGTGTCTGTCCAATTTTCCCAACACCATTTATTGAATAAACTATCTTTAGTCCATTGTATGTGCTTGCTTCCTCTTTCCAATATGAGTTGACCATAATGGTGTGGGTTTATTTCTGGACTCTCTATTCCACTCCATTGATGTATGTGGCTGTTTTTATGCCAGTACCATGCTGTTTTGATTACTATGGCCTTATAGTATAGTTTCATACTAGGTAGCATGACACCTCCAACTTTGTTCTTTTTCAGGATCACTGTTGTAATGCGGGGCTTTTTGTGGTTCCATACAAATTTTTAAATCTTTGTTCCAGTTCTGTGAAACATGTCATTGGAATCTTTTTCTTTTTTTTACATTTTCTGCATATCATTTAGGCTACTTATTCTCTGTACCTTTTCCCCCTCTCTCCCCTCCCCCTCCCATTCCCTGCTGATAACCCTCCATGTGATCTCCGTTTCTGTGTTTCTGCTCCTGTTCTACTTGTTTGCTTAATTTGCTTTCCTTTTTGGTGTGGTTGTTAATAACTGAGTTTGCTGCCTTTTTACTGTCCATATTTTTTATCTTCTTTTTCTTAGATAAGTCCCTTTAACATTTCATAGAATAAGGGCTTGGTGATGATGAGCTCCTTTAACTTGACCTTATCTGGGAAGCACTTTATCTGCCTTTCCATTCTCGATGATAGCTTTGCTGAAGAGAGTGATTAGGGATGTAGGTCCTTGCCTTTCATGACTTGGAATACCTCTTTCCAGCCCCTGCTTGCCTGCAAGGTCTTTTTTGAGAAATCAGCTGGTGGTCTTATGGGCACTCCTTTATAGGTAACTGTCTCCTTTTCTCTTTCTGCTTTTAAGATTCTCTCCTTATCTTTAGTCTTGGGTAATGTAATTATGATGTTCCTTGGTGTGTTCCTCCTTGGGTCCAACTTCTTTGGGACTCTTTGAGCTTCCTGGACTTCCTGGAAGTCTATTTCCTTTGCCAGATTGGGGAAGTTCTCCTACATTATTTGTTCAAATGTGTTTTCAATTACTTCGTCTTCTCTTGCTCATACCCCTATGATTCGGATGTTGGAATGTTTAAAAAGGTCCTGGAGGTTCTTAAGCCTCTCCTCATATTTTTGAATTCTTGTTTCTTCATTCTGTTCTGGTTGAATGTTTCTTTCTTCCTTCTGGTCCACATCGTTGGTTTGAGTCCTGGTTTCCTTCCCATCACTGTTGGTTCCCTGTACATTTTTCTTTATTTCACTTGCATAGCCTTCATTTTTTTCATCTAATTTGCAACCAAATTCAACCAATTCTGTGAGCATCTTGATCACCAGTGCTTTGAACTGTGCATCTGATAGGTTGGCTATCTCTTCATCACTTAGTTGTATTTTTTCTGGAGCTTTGATCTGTTCTTTCATTTCGGCTATTTTTTTTCTTTTTCCTTTTTTGTCTTGGCACGCCTGTTACAGTAGTAAGGGGCAGAGCGTTAGGTATTCTCCAGGGTGGGGTAACCCACATCACTGCCTTGTGGTGCTGTACGTGGGGGCTGGGGTCTGAGAGGGAACAATGCCACTTGCTCCGCTCTCTGCCGGTTTTCAGTCACTTCCCCCACTACCCACAAGCAAATTGGGCCCTTCTGGTGCTGATTCCCAGGTGGGTGGGTTTGTGTACATTCTAGGGCCCTGTGGGTCTCTCCAGTGGAAACTCCTGTGAGGCTGGGAGTTTCTCCTGCTGCCGCCTCAACCCCCACGGAGGTTTTCAGTCAGAGGTTTGAGACTTTATTTCCCCACACTGGAACCCTGGGTTGTTTCGGTCTGCATCACTCCCTAGTTGTTCCTCCCGGTGTATCTGCATGGGAATGTGGGACTGCCCCAGTCCTCCAGCCGCCACCTTGCTGCAAGTCCTTTCCTCCCAGCTGCCTCTCTCTGCCCCTCCTACCAGTCTGGGTGAATGTTTCTTCTTTAACTCCTTGGTTGTCAGACTTCCATGCAGTTTGGTTTTCTGACAGTTCTACTTATGTTTTGTTTTTAAATTTGTTGTTGTCCTTCTTTGCTTGTGTGAAGAGGCAAAGTGTATCTACCTATGCCTCCTTCTTGGCCAGAACCCTTTATCCATTTTTAATTGAATTGTGTTTTTTTTGGTGTTGAGTTGTGTAAGTTCTTTATAAATTTGGATATTAACCCTTTATCACATGTATCATTGGCAAATATGTTCTCCCATTTGGTAGGTTGTCTTTTTATTTTGTGGATAGAGTCCTTTGCTGTGCAAAATCTTTTTAGTTTGCTGTAGTCCCATTTCTTTATATTTTTCATTTGTTTCTCTTGCCTATTTTTCACTTCTATAAATAGTTCTATTTTGTTCTTTTTCAGCCCTGCTTGATTATTCTTGATAGTTTCTGATTGGCTACTGACACTGTTTTAAAAAGATTTTATTTATTTATTTTTAGAGAGAAGGGGAAAGGAGAGAGAAAGAGAGGGAGAGAAACACCAATGTGTGTTTGCCTCTTGTACGCCCCATCTGAGGACAAGGCCTGCAACCCAGGCGTGTGCCCTGACTGGGAATAGACCTGGTGGCCCTTGGCTTCACAGCCCGGCGCTCAATCCACACCAGCCAGGGCTGGCGGCTGATGCTTGGAATGTTGTCAGTGTTTTTGTATTTCTTTAAACACATAAGCATGATTATTTTATATTCTGTCTGATAATTCCAATATTTGAAGCTTAGCCTCTATTGTTTGTGCTGATTCCTGTTCACGGTACCTTGTTTCTTTTTGTGTTTCGTGAGCTTCCATTTTCTTTGGAAATTTATTTGTGGGGATGTTTTATGGCCTGCATTGACGATAGGTCATGGATGATATATGGTAGCATTTTTTGTCCCTTTTTGTTTATTTTTTATATAGAAAGCACTAAACTATGCTTCTTGATCTGCAACTTACATTTTCCCCACCATAATGTGACAGTACGTCATAGTGCTGTCATTGAAGTGGTTGTAATGAATTGCCCTTTGCCTTGATCTCTGGGAAATGTAGGTGTATCCTGAGCTTGAAGATCAGAGAGCTTGTCTACCATCAGGATCTTTTCTGACTTGTTCTTCAGACAACACCATTCGCTTCTGGAACGTGGATAGCAACCCTGACTCTCCCTGGCAGAAAAACATCTTCAGTGATGTGAGTGCCTTCACTGTGAACCATCTTTTAGGAAGAACAAAGACCTACTTAAAGCTAGAACATCGAGGCAGGAGGGAGTCTTATAGAATCTTGCTGTCAGGCTTCACTAGGGGCAGGAACCAGGAACCAGGAACCAGTGCAAGTTACTCTCTGTTACCCTCTCTCTTGTTTCTCTCTGTCTCCCTCTGCTTCTACACAGTGCAGGTCTCTCTGCTAATCAGCAGCTGCTGTCCAGCTGTGTCTACACAGCCATTCTAGGCAACCTGACATACTCAACAGAAGAGAAGTTCCTCCCCGAGTCTTGAGCTGCAGCTCCTTGGCAGAGGTCTTTGGTCCATCGTCCACATCATGCAGGGGCTTCCTTTGTGTGGCTAGCTGCTGTGGGTGGGGGTGCGGACAGGACCCCAAAGACAGCCATAATGTGAGGCTGGGGAGACACTATGCTGAAGAAGTGGTTGGTATGGCTAGGTCAGGAAAGGAACCTCTCTGGGGAGCTGAAACCTGAATCATGCACTTATGATGCTGCACATACTTATTAAGGTCTGTACTAGGTGGGTACATGCTGGGCACCAATCAGTGACTAAGACAGACCCTTCTCCTGTACTTGTGGCACCCACAGTCTAGTACGGGGAGACAGTGAGTGAACTGGCTGCACGAGTTGTGATATAATCATAAGCGTGGTAAGCGGCATGAAAGAAAATTGCAAATTGCTAGTAGGATATGCAGGGCCCAGCACAAATAACACCCCTTTTTTATTACAAAATCATAAGCATGTAATTCTATAACATAACAACATCACACTCAAGCACCCCATGTGACATTTTAGGTGAAGTGTTCAAATTAAAACTAAAAATTACTACACCCGTATTATTACCCTCCAACCACACTGAAGCAGGCTTTACTTCTGCGGAACCCTGTATCACGGAGTCATCGGATCTTATCTGGGGCATCAGGGGCAGCTTCCTGGAGGAAGAAACAACTAAGCTGAGAGATGTGGAGCATTGGGAGGAGGAAAGAGGAGAGGGGAGAGTGCCCAGTGTCAAAGGAACAGCTCGTGCAAAGGCCATGAGGTGGGAAAGAGCTCAGTGAGTTGGAAAACCTGAGAAGTCAGTGGGGCTGGAACAAAAAAGCCCTTAGTGCAGGGAGTATATAGCGGGTACTCCTTTACTATTCCCTTTGCACTGCCTGCCTCCCCCCTCCCCCGCCCACCGCCAATATTGCCATCTTTTCTTCTGTACCTGTTATATACGTGTTATATTTGCTGCATGCATAGAAAGGGAAACCTCAAAACAAGAGGTAAAAGTTTGGCTTTCTGACTCATAAAAATCATCTAGATGTAACCAGTTCAGACTGTTGGGGCAGCTGCAGGAAGGCTCCAAGAGCCTTCTAACTCTCCGCTCTGCTGTTTTGAAGGATGGCCCCTATGTCCACCGTCCAAAATGGCTGTCGGAGTTCCATTTGTCATATCAGCAAGTCTCAGACCACAGGAAGGAAGCAGAAGCGTTCCCACTGGCTTTACATTTCACTGACCAGACTTTGTTCACAGATCCTCATCTAGCGCAAGGGAGGCTGGGAAACGTAGTTATTATTCTTAGTGGTGAACCTCCCAGGTCAGAATTAGAGTTCTGTTATTAACGAAGAATGGTAGACTGGCTCTTGGGATACAAAAGTACAGAGGTGTTTCAGACCTTCTCACTGTACTGACTTCTGCCCTTTCCTTCCTACAGACCCTACTGAAGGTAGTGTATGTAGAGAATGACATTCAGCATCTGCAGGATATGTCACACTTCCCAGACCGGGGGAGTGAGAATGGGACACCTACGGATGTGAAAGCCGGAGTACGAGTCATGCAAGTCAGTCCTGATGGCCAACACTTGGCTTCAGGTGACCGAAGTGGAAATCTGAGGCAAGTGGGCTCTGGTGGGTGTCTAGTGTCCCCCTCCCAGCTTGGGCTCGGGTACTCAGGCTGCTGGGGAGGAACCCTGGCCTTTGCACCTGCAGCTACTCATTGGGAAGGAGGGGCTGTGAGTAGCAATCCTGTAAACGGCCACCCCTGGGAACTTAAGCGCAGAGTCTTCCAAAAGGGCTAAGGTGAGGGTGGGTACTGGGACCTCAACAGCTGAGGCATGCGAACTTTGCCTACAGAGTAGGCAGGCAAATTTGCATGACTCTAGGACAGGGTAGCACTTTACCGGTTGTGTGGTACCCTGCCAAACCATCCGAGAAGGTGCCAGCTGGAGCTTGTGCGGTCCCGGTAGGCCTGGGAGAGGAGCCAGGAGGATGGAACATCTGAGGGCAGAGGTTTTCAAGATGTTACAGTAGGTGCTGACAGCATATGAGCCCTGTCACAGAGACCAGGTTTAAGTGGATGAATGACAGCTCTGACCGCCTGGTGCTGGGGCTGTTGAGGGATTGAAAGGACCAGAGGGAACTGGAGAGCATGCCCTCAAAATTGTCGTGTGTCCTCATTGTCTAAGAAGAGCAGAAAGCGCAAGGGGCTTTTTCCTGTGAAAATTCTATGGTTTTTAAAATGCTGACAACTGTTTTGATATCAATCACCGCACAAGGCAAAGCGAACGTGTCAGTGGGCTGCTCACATTGATAGCACTCTGCCATGAATGGTGAAAGCCGTAACAAGGGCTACATAGGCATAGCCCTCTTTCCCTGGGCTGGGCGCTGGCCTGATACTATGTGTATCCCGACCCCTTTAGTCCTCTCACTGACCCTCCGACCTAAGTGCTGTTATCAGCTCCCTTTTCATGTGGGCTAACTGAGGTTAGAGGAGCTAAGTGACTAGGCACAGGCAGAGAGTAGAGAAACTGAGATGGTTGTCTCTTATTTGAACCCTGGATGATGTCTCACTGTTCGCTTTCACTTGGAGAGAACGAGGGAAGTCTAGATTTGGGACAAGAATGACAGATTGGTATTAGATGTTCCCACCCTTAGGTCCTATTCTTGAGTATGCCCTCTGACCTCTAACCCCTGACCCCTGCTCCCCTCCCCCTCCCCAGAGTTCGCTTGTGAAGCAGCTCTGCCCTAACCCTTGCTCTCCCCAGAGGACTGTCCTAGATCTGGCCCATGGAGCCACAGGGGCTGAGTGCTCACTGAGGTACTCCCAGCTTTGGCACTGCTTCCTTTAAGATGGCGGGTGTCTAGATGATAACAGTGGTTCGGTATCTCTAAACTACTTCCTGATGTCACCTACCTGGCAGCGGCAGAATGCCTGGGGTGGGAGCGGGGCCGGGAGGGCCCTGCGAGAAGGGTATAGCAGGCAGCGTGTGTCTCCTAGGATCCATGAGCTGCACTTCATGGATGAGCTGGTCAAGATGGAGGCCCACGATGCTGAGGTGCTATGCCTGGAGTACTCCAAGCCTGAGACTGGTGAGCCCCTGGCAGGGCGACAGCGGGGAAGGCAGGGGAATGGCCCTCCTGACAGAGCCATGGAGAGGGGTAGTTGGTATCTGCTAGGGCTGTGAGTGACGGCTAGAAGTCCTGTGTTTAGTAAGGGCCCCTGTCTCTGGACCCTGGGACCAAGGTGACTCGGACTCCAGAAGGCGAGACACTGGCAGGCAGGACTGCACTGGACTGACTTACCCTGGTGCCCAGTGCCCTGAACAGAGCACAGGCTGAAGAGGTGGGTGTGGAATGAGCGAGTGTATGAACGAGTTCATCCACTGCTAGGGAAGGTAGGTTGACAGTGAGGCTTGTTTAATGCCCACAGAAAACTGGCAAGAATATTATAGTGAATACCCATATGCTCTTTACCCAGATCCTCCAAGTTTTTTTTTCTTTTAAAGCCTATCTGACCCTGTGACTGTGTAATGAGTTTATCTGCTTCTCCTCTCTCCATCCCTGTGTTTGTGTGTGTACATACGTGCACATAACACGACCACAGCACACACATTCTTTTCTTTTCATTTGCTGAACTATTTGAGTGTAAACTGCAGGCATGATGCCCATTCACCCTTAAATGCTTTTGTCAGCATTGCCTCGGAATGGGGACAACTGTTTACATGACCAGAGGGCTTATCAAATGCGGGAGTTTTACTTGGATGCTATGCCGTCATCTGTCTTACAGGCCTTACATTTTGCCAGTTGTCCCAATATTGTCCTTTTAGCACCTTTGTTTTTCTAATACAGGTTCACACTTTAGTTGTCCTGGCCCTTTTGTCACCTTTATTCTGGAACATTTCCATACACTTAATTTGTCTTTATGACTTTGGCTTTCTGCAGAGTGTAGACCAGTCATTTTATAGAATTTCCTTCAATTTCGGTTTCTCCGTTTGTTTTCCTCATAATTTGATTTCAATGATACAGTCTTGGTAGGAGCATAACAGAGGCGGAGCTATGTCCTCATATGTGAATGGTCTTTCCCATGCTCTCCTTTCCTTCTTCCTTCCTCTGCACCTCCTGTCCCACCAAATTTTCTTTGAATTTCTCTTCATTCGGTATACCTTTCCTGAGGTCCCTTCCACCTCAGCTCATATGTTAGGCCTCAGAAGTACCAGGTGACCAGTGTAGGCACTGTCTGAGGGGGCCAGCGGGGAAGGCCTAGGGGTAGAAGGAAGTGTGGCGGTGGGTAGGTAGTCAGTGGGGCCCGGACAAGGCCCCTGCAGCCAGAGCTCAGGGAGTGAAGGGGCAGCGTTTTCAGGAGGCGGAGAAGTTGGCAGCACTTCACACGGCATGCCCAGGAATTGGACGTGGTAGGAAGGAGTGCTGGGCTCTGCTAGGATGTCTGCTGTGGGCACGAGTGAGGGAACGTCCAGGTGTACCTGAAGATTAATGCTCCCTGAACCGGTGCATGGGATGTGGAATGGCAGCATTTGGGGGCTCTGGAGAAAGATAACACAGAGCTGAGGGAGTGCCCCCCTTCTGGGTTTGGGGCAAGCTAGCAGAAATTATGGAACCAAAGACCCCTTCTTCAAGAGTTGGAAAGCTTGGCTGTGCTGCTCTTCAGGAGGCCAATGTGTCAAGGAGCCTCCAGGGAACCCAGGGCCACTCTCTCCACTCACAGGGTTGACCTTGCTGGCCTCGGCCAGTAGGGATCGACTGATCCATGTGCTGAACGTGGAGAAGAGCTACAACCTGGAGCAGACCCTGGACGACCATTCCTCCTCCATCACGGCCATCAAGTTTGCAGGTGAGCCCCTCTTCCTTCCCGCTTCCAGCACCTCCTTAGCTGTGTTCCTTTGACAACAGGAAAAACTGTCTTAAGCTTAAACAAACAAACAAAAAAAAAACAAAAAAAAAACAAAAACGGGAGAAGCAAGCTCTGGATTGGGGCACAGCTGGATCCAAAGGTTGAACTTTTTAAATGATCAGGACTCTCTCCTCTGTTAGCTGTGCCTTTCTCTGGAGGACAGGATCTTGGTTGTCACTGGGCCACTGAAAAGAGATTTCCCCTTTTCCTATTCATTTCGGCCAAAACTGGGAGCTGACTTTCCTTTTGCTGTTTTGAGGAACCTGCTCTTTCCGGAAGAGTTAGCGGTGCCGGGGCTTTGGAGCGTTCTCTTTGGCCAGGTTCTGGTGCCCAGCCACCGCTTACCTCCACTCCTGATCCAGGAGGACTGGCATTAGATGAGTGCTGGTCCCCCAAGAGAAATCAAGGTGCCAATCTTGTGGGAGGGCAGGATGGGCACTGGTGGTTTGGCAGAGAGCAGGTGACAGTGACCATTGCTGGAGGCCAATTCTTTGCCGGGGTATCATCCTTGTACCATCCCAGCGGTTATCCCCTTCCTTACCCCATGTTACAACCAGAGTCACACAGCTAGTAGGTGCAGGCCTAGGATCTTACCTAAGGCTGTTCTCCAAAGTCTGCACTCCACCAGGTCATCAAAGGGATTCCTCCAAGACTGAAAAGATTCAGTATGTAGACCTCCCCTTAAGGGTTCCCAAGGGGAGACGAGGCAGGCCCTGTGGGGTGCAACTGATCAGAACCCAAGAACATGTTCAAAACTATATTTAAGAAGATTGTATTCATGGGAAGAATAATACATTCATGCACGGTACGTCCTCGACTGTGAAGTGTTTTTCGTATATAATTTTGTGACTGAGAATGTATTAATGTCTCTTGGACCTCCCCAGTCACTGCCCTGCCTCTCTCTGGCTAAGGTGATAGGGAGCTGGGAAAAAAATAAGTTAACAGTGTTTGATGTGTCTTGATGAAGGCCTAACAAAAGTTGATCAGCTAAAACTTCTCAGACGTCCTTCAAGACCTGTTTGACCCTGGCCTGTGTGGCTCGGTGGGTTGGAGTGTCATCCCGTGACTGAAGGTTTGCAGGTTTGATTCCCAGTTGAGGCACATAGCTAGGTTGTGGGTTCCATCCCGGGTCGGAGCACATCCCTAGGGTGTGAGTTCAATCCCTGGTCCAGGCACGTGCAGTCACCCACTTGGGCTCTCTCACATTGATGTTTCTCTCTCTCCCTTCCTAAACAATGAAAAAGTGTCCTTGAGTGAGGATAAATAATAATAATAATAATAATAATAATAATAATAAATTTTTTTTAAACTGTTCATTCCATCATCTAGAGGAAGTTAGAGCAAATGTGGCAGTTTGGCCCCAGTGACCTCACATTTAACGAATGGTCTAGATCCAAGAGAGGTGGTGACTGGCCCAGGGGGTGGCCCCGAAGTTGGTCCTTGAGGGCACCTTCTGAAGGGTGCAGGCCTTCGTTAGAGCCCCAGCCAGCCTGAGAGGATGCAGCTCCTAAACCCGGCTCCTGATTGCTTTGCTCTGCTGGGCTGGCTCACTTGGCGTTTATGCTCAAAACAGTGATAGTCAGCATAAACTGGGCACCCGTTGGTCCGAACCTACCTGAAGCTGCCCTGCTAAATAAGGACTCAGGCTTTTAACTCTTTTCTGTGCAGCGTATCCAAAAAGTGAATACAGAACGTAGGTCACCAAATACAGTCATGCACCACGTGATGTTTTGGTCACTGACAGGCTGCCCGTACTAAGGTGGCCCCATAACATTATAGCGTAGCTGAAAATTTCTGTCACCTAGTGACATCGTAGCCGACGTAATGTCACAGTGCAACACAGGTCGCAGTACTCATGTGTTTGTGGCGATGCTGATGCAAGCAAACCTGTGCTGCCAGTCATACAAAACTACAGCACGTATGATTGCGTACAGTACATAATACTCGATAATAATAATAACCGCGTATGTTACTGGTTTGTGTATTTGCTATGCCTCTAATCATTATTTTAGCATGTACTCTTTCTACTTATAAAACAAGGTTTGCCATAAAACAGTATGGCGTGTTACACTGGCGGCAGCCTCATCATCTCGTATTTACTGGGTCTCTGGACTCTATCATTTCCTCTAGCGCTTGATTTCATCTTGTGCTGTTTCGTGCGGTGACGTGCCGTACAGGCTTGTAGCCTAGGAGCAATGGGCTGTTCCATACAGCCTAGGCGTGTAGTGCGCTCTCCCGTCTCGGTTTGTGTAAGTGCGCTCTGCGATGTTATCACAATGCCACAATCACCTCATGACACATTTCTCAGAACACATCCCCGTTGGTAAGTGGCGCCCGACTGAGATACAGTGGACACCGCATCCAGGTTTATGGTCAGTAGGTATGAACCGGAACACACACACTCATATTTGTTTATAGCCAGCAACTGTTAGGGTTGTTTGTGGTCCTAACATTGCTAAATGTTTGGATCTACCAGGTTAAGAAGCAAAACATTACCAGTAACTTACAGGCCCTCTCTGGGTCTCCCCCTCTCCCTCGCAGGGCTCACTCCCCTCTGAGAGCCAGTGACTCGTGCTCAAGGAGCGTCCTAACTTGCATGTCAGGCTTGGGCCCTCTCAAACGTCTTCTCGTGAAGGAGCAGCATCAGTTGTACTAAGCTTCTAAATGTTTGTTGTGTCTTTTTGTTTTCACCACAACTCTGTGAGGTAGTTGTACTGTTATTCTTACTCTATAAAGAAAGAAGAAGAAAAGTGCTTACCAGGTGGCAGCCACTGTTTAAGGGTTTCACACAATTTCTTGGGGCAGGGGCTGTTATAGGCTCATTATACAGGCAGGAAGCTGAGGTTCAGAGAAGAAGCTGGTTTCAGAGCACAGTGTTTAACCAGGGAATGCCTGGCTTCAGTCCTGGCCCTGTCCTGACTCTCCGTGCACCCTGGGACAAGGACTGTGTGACTCAGCCCCTGGGTCACATTTGTACAATGCAGTGGCTAGTGAGCAGTCAAGAAGAGGGAGGCACGGGCAGTGCAGGGCCTGGCCTGACTGGCCCTATGTGTGTGGGTGTTCTGGTCCTGGTCGCAGGAGCCTCCCAGTGTCTGCCTGTCTTAGACATGCAGCCCCTTCTGTGTCCTTGGCCTTTGTTTCCCTATCTGCCCTTGCTCTGCAGGGGCCTCCCTTGCAAGTGCTCCATCTGCGCCTCCTCACACACACAGCTCACATCTTACAGACTCCTGTGTGCACCCAGCAATCACCTCACCTCTGGGAAGGCCTCCCCGAACCCTAGCTGAGTTCCCTTGCAGTGGTGGCCCAGCCCTACGTAATACACCGCTGCCTCCTCTTCCAGGCAACAGAGACATCCAGATGATCAGCTGTGGGGCTGACAAGAGCATCTACTTTCGTAGTGCCCAGCAGGTAGTGTGAGGTGGCCTTCTTGGGGGCTGGGGTAGGGGGTGCTTGTCACAGCTGTCCTTTGAAGGTCCTGCCTGCCCTCCCAGGGCTCGGATGGGCTCCACTTCGTCCGTACCCACCATGTGGCAGAGAAGACCACCTTGTATGACATGGACATTGACATTACCCAGAAGTACGTGGCTGTGGCCTGCCAGGACCGCAACGTGAGGTGAGGAGCTGCCCTGGGCCCTTCGTCAGCCTGGTCTGGGCTGTTCTATGAGTGGGGCCTGTATAGGACCGAGCTGAGTCTGTGTTCTCAAGCGCTGTCTGCTCTCTTTCCCCCTGCTCATCTGGTCCCTGAGAGGCCGAGTGACTGGAGGGACCCAGCAGGTGTTTCTTAGGAGCTGGTTTCACCTGGGCATAGCCTCCAGATCAGCAGAGGGTTCCTTCTGTCTCTCCAGAAGCCTATGCGGGGTGACCGAGAGGTGCTGATGTGGCTCATAGACTTACTCATTCACCTGCGTTACCCAAGCACCTGTCTGGGACGGACAATGCAGGAGTGACAGCAGTGAGCAGGGCAGCCCCAGGCCCTGCCCTCACAGAGCCCGTAGTCCCGTGGTGGAGAGATGGACACTTCACCAGAGAGTGACAATTTGGAGTGGTCAGGGCTGGGATGGCGATAGACCAAGGGGTTGGGGGCCCTGGGGCGATACCTGACCCCACCTCTGCTTAATGGCAGGAGTGTCTGAGCCGAGACTCTGAAGGCCACGGAGGACTGAGCCAATGGCAGGGGGCAGTATGTAAAGGACACGGCATGTGCAAAGAGGTTCTCCGCCTCCTTCCAATTGGGTGCCAGGCACTCAGCTCACTCTGTGGCAGGGGAGATGGACGTTAATTCAACAGACACCCTATGCGTAGTTTCCATGACCTGAGCGTGAGATGGTGTCCCATTCTCTGAGATAGGGTTTCGGTCCAGACATTAAATGGGGGATAGGAGGTGGCAGTGGCCTTCCAGGGGCGAGGACGGGGGTGGGTGGGCAGATCCATGTTGGCCATGTTCTGTAACCACCTCCCCAGAGTCTACAACACCCTGAATGGAAAGCAGAAGAAATGCTACAAGGGCTCCCAAGGCGATGAAGGGTCCCTGCTGAAGGTGAGGACCCAGGGCCCCTGGGGTGAGAACTGTACACGGACCCCACACACAAGGCTCCCCTTTGTGTCTGCTGTCCTGATGAGCCACCTTAGACCTGTGTCCTCCTTGGCACCTGATTAAAGGATCACATGCTCGCCAGCCACCCACCCTGGCCTGGCTGACCAAGGATGCTCGGGAGCTAGGGGTGGCCCAGGCTGCTTCACCTTTATTTACCGAGTCCTTCTGTAGGTGGAGCCATTTTAAGTGGTTTCCATTTTGAGTGGCACAGAGTAGGATGGGAAGACTCAAAGAGTCCTGGGCTCCCTTGCCAGGCTTGTCTCCTGCCTGTGTTATTCAGGCCAAGGCAGGGAGGCTTCTCAGAGCCTCTGGACTTATTGAGAGTCCAGGCTCCAGGGTCAGAAGCTCCCCGCACAGCTCTGTCTCAGGCTGACTGTGACCCCAGGCAAGCGTCACCTCTCCAGTCTGGTTCATCATCTGTAAAATGCAAGTACAAAGAGTTTCTGTCATGCGGTGGTTGTGTGGAGGAAACAAGTTACACGCATACAGTGCTTAGCACAGGGCCTGGCTGCCATCAGTACCATTGTTGTGTTTGTTAGTTTTTTTTTTTTACCTGTGCAGTGGGAGCAGGAGTATCAGTGGGGGCTGGAACCTTTGACCTGGGCCTCACCATAGAGAAGAAGCAGGCAGCATAAAGCATCGCTTGCATTCTCTCCTTGGCAGGTTCACGTGGACCCCTCAGGCACCTTCCTAGCCACAAGCTGCTCTGACAAAAGCATCTCAGTGATTGACTTTTACTCGGGCGAGTGCGTTGCCAAGATGTTTGGCCATTCTGGTGGGTGTGCCTCCCTGCTTGACATATCTCCTCACCCACCCCCACACAGCCTTCTGACTCCGAAGGTCAGCGCAGCTTCTCTGTTCTGTTTCTAGACATCGTCACTGGCATTAAGTTCACCTATGACTGTCGTCACTTGATCACAGTATCGGGAGACAGGTGGGAAAGGCCTAGAGGCTGCGCCTGGCTGGCCTCCCTCTGGGAATTCATCTACACTCAGCGTTTCATCCACACTGTAGGGAGAGCAGGGGCTTAGACCCTGGCAATACCAGGCTTGCAACCTGCCTGCGCAGAGAGCTCTTCTGAGTGTTCCAGCTTTCTCTCTCCTTGGACAGCATGCACCTCAGCGTCACAGCCAGCCAGCCCAGAGTTCAAATCCCAGATCTGCTACTTTCTTACTTGTGACCTTGAGCAGGTCATTTCCCCTCCCTGAGCTTCAGTTTGTTCCTTTGTAAGAGAGTTGATACCATTTACCTTGAAAATAGTATAGTGAGAATTAAATGAGATGATTATATATGTCATCCTGATATATTTTCTTATGTAAGTTATATATGTAATAATTTATAATAAATATAATAAATAAATTCCTTAGCACATGGTTGGTACCCGAGGAAGTCCCTTTTCTCACTCCCTTCAGTTTACTACCTTGCTTCCTCATGACCCCTTTCATCAGTCTGGAGGCCCTCAGAGCAGGCCCTGGTTAGCTGGGGTTCCCTGGAGCCTCCCCCCCCCCCCCCCCCCCCCCCCCCCCCCCCCCCCCCCC
>PVKU01010653.1:0-27335 GCA_004027475.1 Anoura caudifer | reverse complement strand
GGCCTCTACAGCTGTGTGTTCATCTGGTACCTGGGCCCAGAGATCACCAACTGCATGAAGCGGCACCTGCTAGAAATTGACCATCAGGAGCAGGGGCAGCAGAACACAAAGGATGGGAAGTGGAGCAGCCACCCCAGGTCCTAGCAGCCACCTGCACATCTCCTATCTCTCCTCCCCCAGAGGAATATTTTCCTACTGTAGGCCTCAAGAGGCATGATGCTGGGGACAGAGCCATAGCCAAGACAGCCCTGGGCCTTGCCTTTTGTACACCCTCAGGGAGGAGATGGACTTTGAATACAAAGTTATAATAACACATATGAGAAGGGTTTGGGAGCGGAAATGCAAAGTGCTGGGAGAGCCTGTGAGTACTGTGATGCAGGAAGCCCCAGGAGGCTGTGGAGACCAGAGGAAGCCCCTGACCCAGGAGGGAGGTGGTCAGGGAAGGGTCCAGTGTCATTGAGATGCCTTCTTACTCTTTAAAGTTCTCATGCTGTAAGACCACTTTTATTTGGAGTGAATTTATGGTCTAGTTTTTTATTTGGGATTTTGGTTTGGGGGTGTCGGTTTTAGAGGGAAAGTGTAGGTTTTTCCTCTCTCCTGCCCCTGGAGCTGTCCCCGTCTCTCTGTCTTGAGGCTTTGTCATTGCCTCCCCGTGGGGACCGGGCCTTGACATGAGCTGCCTATCCTGCAGTGGGCTTGGAGGCTTTGTAGATGAGAGGCACCAAGGGGGAGAGCAGCTACCTTTGGCTCTCGGTTTTGAGTCTCACACCCTACCCTGGGGCCGGAGCAGGGTCCTGGCTCTAGTGCCCACCTTGTATCAAACAGGTAGTCTCCTGTACTCCAAAGGAGCTAAAATCTCATCGCTACCCCCTGCTTCCCCAAACAGATCCCAGCACCTCAGTACTCAAGCCCCACTATCTGTTTTGTTTTTCAAAGATCCCATTGATGTGGCCTTTGGAGATTCCTATTTTGTGAGCCCAGCCTTTCTTATATCTCATTTAGTATGGTGATATATTTCTAGCAAGGTTCGTGTGGCGGGTGAGACCTCCCAGCACCATGGGTTCGTGTGGAACCTGGCACAGGGCCCTGGCCCTAGGCGGATCCCTCTAGGACCCCATTCACCTATTTCTCTCCTTGCCTTCCTCATTCCTGGCTTCAGGCAGGAGACATATACATCCAGCAAGATTTGCTCCCTAAGCCCTGGAGAGCAGACAGAGGATGAGCTGGAGGAAGAGCGTGAACCTGAAGAGCTGCTGAAGACACCATCCAAAGAGAGCTTGGATCCAGGTGGGGAAACCGATCCATCCAAAGGAGCCCTCATTTGACCTCTGTCAGTGTAGGGGTCGTGGCTGAGTTTCGCCCGCTGCTTTGTTTTCAGTGCCTGGCACATACTGAAGCTCAGTAATCATATTGGTCAGGACTCTCTCAGTATAATAGCAACCAGACTCTCATCCGTGTAGCCAGAAAAAGAATTTATTGGTTCATGTACCTGAAAATTTGAGAGGATGGCTTCAGGCATAGCTGGATCCAGGTAGTCAAGGGATGTTAAAGGAGTGCATTTATTTTCTATGTTTTGCCTCTACTTTTCTCCACATTGGCTTTGCTGTCAGACAGACTTCCTTTCCTGGGAGGGAGGGATGTAAAGACGATGCCCCAGGGAAAGACAGAGCACGTTAACCAGAAGACAGAACTGATTTTGTTGTCCAGACAAAAGGGAGAGTAGTGGCTTAATGACTTTATAAAAGGCCAGGCTCTCTATAAATTTCTGCTCCTCTGCATAGCACCTTGGTTGGCATAGACCCTCCTGGTTGCAAGATGGCTGCTTAAGTTCTAGGCATCAGAGGCGTGCTTGAATAGGACATTTCCTCCTAGACTATCCTTTGGAAAGGAACATTTCCCGCCCTCGCTGGTACAGCTGGGCGGTTCGAGGGACAGACTGCAAGCCGAAGGGTTGCTGGTTTGATTCCTGGTCAAGGCACGGGCCTGGGTTGCAGGTTCCGTCCCAGGTCAGGGCACATACAGAAGGCAGCTGATCGGCGGTCCTCTCACATCGATGTTTCTCTCTTTCTCCCTCCCTTCCCCTCTCTCTAAAAAATAAATAAAATCTTTAGAAAGAGAGACAGAGAGAGAAAGAAAGGAATACTTTCCCAGAAGCCCCTGACAGGCTTCTCTCAGGTCCCACTGGTCATGATTGCTCCAGCTATGAGAGAGGCTGGGAACAGTGATCAGCACTAGGTGCTTTCAGCGTGGGCGGTGGGCTCCACCAACAAGGGTCACAGATGGCTGATTGCTAGGCAACAGCAATGTGAGAGTTCAGCCTTCGGGAAAAAATCAGGGTAAGTTAATGTTCTTTGTCTCCACACCTCCTCCTGGTCCAGTGCCTTCTCCAGGGTGACCACTCTTTAAAAATATTTTTTAAAATATATTTTATTGATTTTGCTGTTACAGCTGTCCCAATTTTTCCCCCTTTGCCCCCCTCCACCCTGTACCCCACTTCCCTCCAGCAATCCCTTCCCTTGGTTCACGTCCATGGGTCATGCATATAAGTTCTCTGGCTACTCCATTTCCTCTACTGTTCTTAACATTTCTCTGTTTATTTTGTACCTACCGAGTTGTACTTCTTAATCCCTGTGCCTTTTCTCCCATTCTCCCACATGGCTGCCCCCCCGCCCTCCACGTGCTAACCCTCCAAATGATCTCCATATCTATGATTCTGTTCCTGTTCCGCTTGTTTGCTTAGTTTTTTAGATTTGGTTGTTGATACTTGTGCATTTGTTGCCATTTTAATGTTCATCCTTTTGATCTTCTTTTTCTTACATACTTCCCTTTAGCGTTTCACATAAGAATGGCTTGGTGATGGTGGGCTCCTTTAACCTGCCCTTATCTGGGGAGCACTTTATCTGCCGTCCCATTCTAAACGATAACTTTGCTGGATAGAGCAATCGAAGTTGTAGATCCTTGCTTTTCATCACTTTGAATACTTCTTGCAGGTCCCTTCTAGCCTGTAAAGTATCTTTTGAGAAATCAGCTGACAGACTTACAGGGACTCCATTGTAGGTAACCATCTGCTTTTTCTCTTGCTGCTTTTAAGATTCTCTTTTTATCTTTAACCTTTGGCATTTGAATTGTGATGTGTCTTGGTGTGGGCCTCTTTGGGCCCAACTTGGTTGTGACCCTTCATGCTTCCTGGACTTGTATGTCTGTTTCCTTTACCAAATTAGGGAACTTTTCTTTCATTATCTTTTCAAATAAGTTTTTGATTTCTTGCTCTTCCTGATCTCCTTCTGGCACCCCTAAGATTCAGATGTTGGTACGTTTGCAGATGCCCCATAAGCTCCTTACTCTATTCTCGTTTTTTTTTTTTTTTATTCTTTTTTCTTCTTGCTGTTCTGATTGAATGCTTTTTTCTTCCTTATGTTCCAGATCGTTGGTTTGAATCTCGGCTCCATCTTCTCCACTGTTGGTTCCCTGTAGATTTTTCTTTATTTCACTTAATGCAGCCTTCATTCATTTCTGCCTGGGTCTTTTTTATGCTATTGCAGTACCCAGTGATTTCTTTGAGCACCTGATCACCAGTGTTTTGAATTGTGCATCTGATAGGTTGCTTATGTCCATTTCATTTAGTTCTTTTCCTTTCTAGGAGTTTTGTTCCATTCTTTCCTTTGATCCACATTTCTTAGTCTCCTCAGTTTGGCAGCCTCCCTGTGTTTGTTTCTGTGCGTTAGGTAGAGCTGCTTTGACTCCCTGTCTTAGTAGCATGGCCTATTGTAGAAAAGGCACCCGTCTGGATAAATCTGGCTCCTTTAAGTGCTTGGTTGTCGGACTTCCATACAGCTTGATTCTCTGACAAACCTGAGTGATGTTTGTTTTGTAGTTTAGTCGTAATTTTTGCTATAGCTGTGCGAGGAGGTGAAGTGTGTTTACCTGCACCTCCATCTTGGCCGGAAGTCTCTTCATCTGCCCGCTGCTGGCCGGGTAGAGGGCTGACCGCTTTTACCAGTTTCCTGTGAATCTTTATACGGTTTTTCCTGAACATTATATACGTATGCATATATCCATAGGAAACACATATTTATGTCCATAAATGGTACTATACTACACATATTGTTCTTTTTCCTCTTAATAATATCTTATCCACCTGTACATTGGTGCATACCAAGCAGAGGCCTCCCTCTTTTGACCGGAGGCATAGTAGGGTATTTTAAGTTATTCCCTCTGGGTGGGCATTTGGGTTTTTTCCAACTTTACACTGTTGTGAAGGAGGCTGAGCGCCTGGGCCTCCTCTTTGGGCACGGGTGAGAGTGTTTCTCCAGGACAGAGGCCAACGACTGGCACTGCTGGGCCCTGGAGTTACTATACTTTTTCTTTTAAAAGAGAACCCCGGGGGCCCTCCTTACTGCCCCCTCGCCAGCAGTCAGCGTTAAGCCCTTCTTTACCCCATATCTTTGCCAGCATTTGATAGTATGAAGCATTTTAATTTTGTCAGATCTTAGGGGTAAAACATGACATCCCACTGTGTAAATGTGCATTTCCTTGACAATTAGTGAGGCTGAGCATCTTTTGATACATCTGTGGATTCCCATAGTGTTCGGAGGAGTGCCTGTTTATGTTTGTTGCCCATTCGTCTGTGGGGTTGCTTACTGTCTTTTTATGGATTCCATGTGTCTCTTCAGATCCTCCGTGCCTGCTGACCAACGGCAAGCTGCCACTCTGGGCAAAGCGGCTGGTGAGTCCGGGATGCCTGGGGGCTGGCAAGGTACGGGTGCCATCCTCCATGATCTTGTTTCTTCTAGGAGCGCTTCCCCTCCTACATCTCTGTTTTCCCTGGAGCACCCTATCGCCCTTCTAGTCTCAGCTTAGATAGTCCTTCATTCGTGCAGCATGCATTTACCGAACACCTGCCCTCTGCGAGGCATTGTTCTGGCCATGAGACACAGCGATAAACAAGGCAGACAAACTTTCTCCCTTCGCAAGCTCATTTTCTTGTCTGGGAGATGGACAATATCCACAGTAACCTAAGTGCTATGGAAGGAAAAAAAAATATTGAGAAGGAAAATAAGGAGTATTGGGGGAGGGGGTGGCAATTTTAGGGTAAACAGAAAAGGCTTTCCTGGGGAGATAGCATTTGAGCAGAGTTGAAGTGAGAAATGCAGATCGTGGGAAAGAATTTTGCAGGCAGAGAGACCAGTTTGCAAGGGCAAGGGCCATGAGGCAGGATTGTGCTTAGCATGTTTGAGAAAGTTCAGGGGCGCCGAGGTGCCTGGGTTGAGGGTGGATAAGGGGTAGAATGAAAGAAGGGCTCAGTGGGGCAGTGGGGGCCACGTGGTGTGGGGCCACGTGGGTCGTGGTGCACTGCCTCGGTACTCCTTGTTGCCCTTCTCCGCTTACTTCTTTTCCCCACTGCACTGAGTGAGATGGAGACAAGGGAGGGCTCAGAGCCGAGGACGGCCACCATCTAACTCATGTGTTAGCAGGTCCCTGTGGCTGCTTGTTGGAAACAGTTTCTGAGAGGGAAGCAGGGGTCCTAGGGAACAGACTGCTGAGATGGTCCTGGCAGGAGAGATTGGAGGCTGGACCGGGAGGAAGAAAAAAATGGTGGTATTCTAGAGGGGTTTTGAAATTGGAGCCAAATGATTGGATTGTGAGAGGAAGAGAGAGAGATGCAGATGATGTGAGTATTGAACTAATGATCGTTTTCTTGGACGAGAGGCAGACTGGGAGCTAGTAGGTGAGAAGCTGGTAGCAGAATTCTAAACCCCAGGTTGGAGCCATGTCAGACCTCAGATCAAAGCCTACAGGGAAATACTCCCCTGCCATCCCCTTCCCTGCAGACCAGGCCAGGGTATGTGGACACGCTCTCTCAGTCCCCCAAGCTTCCCCTTACCAGTGCATATTACAATTGGAATTACATTCAACAAATAATCACTGTACACTTACTCTGTGTGGGCTTTGTTCTAAGTCTTTTATATTTATGATCTCATTTAATTCTCATGGAGGGTAGGGGCTGTTCCTGTCCCCACTTCACAGATAGAGAAACCAAGGCCCAGAGAGGTTGAGCAACTTGTCCAGGGTGACACAGCTAGGAATTATAGGATGTGGGATCGACTATAGGCAGGCTGCCTCCAGAGCCCGAGTTCTCAAACACCCAGCCTTCACCATCTCTCAAGCAACAGTCTCGGTAATAGGCAGCAG
Source organism: Anoura caudifer (assembly GCA_004027475.1). Lineage (NCBI taxonomy): Eukaryota > Metazoa > Chordata > Mammalia > Chiroptera > Phyllostomidae > Anoura > Anoura caudifer. The sequence continues at coordinate 21,143 of PVKU01010653.1, read as the reverse complement.
TGGGCTGGACCGGGATGGGAGGAGAAGTGGCTGTACCCTGCATGTGTTTGAATGGCAGAGCTGACAGAATTTGCTGAAGAAATACAATGTGGAATATGAGGGACGGAGTAAGAGAGAGGAATGAAAGATGACCTCAAGGTTTGGGGCCTGAGCAACTAGAAAGAATAGCTGAGATACGGAAGGCTCTAGGAAAAGCAGGTTTGGGGTGTTGGAAATTACTGTTAAACGCACTCGCTTTGAAATATCCACTAAACCTCCATGTGGAGCTGTAGAGCAGTTGCACGTGTACTTCCGAAGTTTAAGAGCAAGGTCCAGGCTGCAGATAGGTGTGTGGAAGTTGTTTCTGAGTAGTGTTTAAAGCCAAGAGCCTGGGTGAGGTTCGTGCAGTGTCCGTAGCTCTCATTGGGTTGGTGATCACTTGGCTTGCTGCCTGACCTTCCTGTCACCCTCAGCTGGGAGATGACGATGTGGTGGATGGCTCAGTGTTCCGCACCAAGCACAGCTACCAGCCACACGGTCGCTGGGCGGAGCGAGCTGACCAGGAGCCCCTCAAGACCATCCTGAATGTCCATGACTTGGATTGTTTCTTTACCCCCATGAAGTTTGACAGCCTGGGGGACTCCGTTCTGGATACAGTGGAGCCGCAGAACCTGGCAGGTCTGCTGAGTGAGGTGAGGACTTCCTGCTCTAGCCCAGCCTAGAGCCCCTGCACTACTGTGTGCTCAGGACTTGGGGCCTCAGCACTCTCATTTTGAAAATATGGCTGACTGTCCCACTCCAGGGGTGTGAGAGGGTTACCTGAGATGGCAGAGGGCGGGAGGCTGAGCCCCAGGCCTGGCTCACAGTGAGACTTCCTAGGGCAGACCAGGAATCTGGGAGGTGGGTCACTTTGGGGGTTAAGAGTTTGGGCCCAAGAGAAGGCCTGTGCCTGAGCGGAGGGTATTTGAACAAGTGGAGACTGGCCCTACCTCTTCCCAGTTGCATGAACTAGAGCAAGGCTTGTCTCCCTGGGCTTCAGTTTTTAAAAATATAGACATGAAAAAAAGAGAGGACAAAAAGATTTCTTAAAAACGGTCATTAAAAAATAGCCCTCAGCCCTGGCCGGTGTGGCTCAGTTGGTTGGGCGTCACCCCACAAAGCCAGAGGTGGCTGGTTCGATTCCTGGTCAGGGCACGTGCTTGCATTCTGAGTTCGGTCCCCAGCTGGGGCATGTACAGAGGCAGCCAATGGATGTTTCTCTCCCTCTCTTTCTCCTTCCCTTCCCCTCTCTCTAAAAATAAGTACATAAAATCTTATTTTTTTAAAAAAGCCCTCAGAGGACTTTTCCAGAAATCCACTCCTAAGAACAGGGACTGGTCCCATTTGAGGTGCTAAAGCAATTTTAGCTCTGACTTTATTATTTTCCAAATAAAATTCTTGTTTTGAAAAAAGATTTTATTTATGTATTTTTTAGGGAGGGAGGGAGGGAGGGAGGGAGAAAGAGAGGGAGAGAAACATTGATGCGTGGTTGCCTCTCGCATGCCCCCTACTGGGGACCTAGCTTGCAACCCAGGCATGTGTTCTGACTGGGAATCGAACCAGCGACCCTGAGGTTCGCAGGCCTGCACTCAATCCACTGAGCCACACCAGCCAGGGTAAAATCCTTATTTTTTAAATCCTGTATGTGTTTCCTTTTTATTGTGGCATAATATACATGCAGTTATGTGCACAAAGCTTAGGTAAATAGCTTGAAGAATTGTTACCTGCGTATACACCTATGTATATGCACCACCCAAGTCAAAATATAGAGCATTTTCTACCTCCAGGAAGACCCCTGTTCCCCTCCCAGTTAGTGCTTTAACCCAAGGAAAGCAGCACTCTGACCTCTCTCAGCATGGACTGGTTTGCCTGTTCTTGAAATTCGTATGAATAGACTCTTGCGATGCAGTTGGGCGTGGGGTGAGCTCATGGCGAACAAGGGTCTTGGCCCCTACCCTGGTGCACAGTGGGGGCTGCCATCATCCCTGACATCTTTACTGTAACACTTAGAAGCTTGCAAGTGTCCTGGTTGCCACAGCTGCCTCAGATGGCCGTGCCTCTTTACCCCACAGTCAGAGAGTCCCCAGGAAGATGGCCGTAGGAATCCCTCCTTCCTGCCCTTACAGAGGGAGTCTTCTGAAGCCAGAGAGGTCATCATCTCCCTGGAGGCAGAGGTGCCGGTCCCAGGGACAGACAGGTAAGTGTCCTTTGCACCAAGGGGCGTCTTAGTTGGAGAGAGGAAGCCTCCCCTGATAGGCATGCTCTGGAAGAACTGCTCTCCCAGTGGGCCTGTGGGAGTGGGGAGGAAGGGGTAGGGACCTGATGGAACAGGAGCCCAGCCCTGCAGCCTGCTTCCATGTTTTTAGGTGGAGGTACAAGGGACTCTTGGGGGAAGGGAGCCTTTGGAGGAGGCAGGAGAGGCAAGGTAGTGCACCCAAGAGGAGCAGGGTGCAGATGCCTCCGGGTTCTGTGCAGGGGCCAGTTGTTTACTAACTAGTATGTTATCATTCCCTCACCCTGCCCCTATTGGCATTGCAGCAAGTGCAGCTGGAAAGTGGTGCAGGGGGAACCTGAAGACCAGCAAGGTGACTGCTATCTCAGAGTCTCCTCCATGGGCTCGAAGGATCAGAGCAAACTTGAGGGTGAGTGAGGGCCAGGCAAGGACCCTGCTGTAGCCTGTTCCTCTGGCTAGGCTCCTTTCCGGGCACTGACGGTGACCTTGACCCAGCCTTCCTGAAACTCAAGAGTGTCGCAGAAGACAGATACAGTCCTTTGATGTTACCAGAGGACTCTGGAGCCCAACTGCCCACCAACGGGAAGCCCAGCTCTGCCACTTCTTACAAGTGTAACCTTGTTGGTCCCTAAAAATAGGGGGCGGGTATTCTCATCCCTATTCTCTAGATGGGGAAACTGAAGCCCTGAGTAATTGAGCCACTTACCTGACTCACCCAACAAAGGGCCTGGCTTTGGGCTTCTGACTCCCCCATACCATCCCCTCTCTGCTCCTTTAGATTCAGGGGGTTCCGAGGCCTACTTGGAATGTACCTCCGCCACCATCTATTCCTCCCCTCCGCACCTGGACCCAGACCCTTGGTTTGACATGACAGTGATCCCCATGCCAGGTAAATAGGGGTCAGGCACAAGGCAGGGCAGTGCGTGGGCCTGGCTTAGGGGATGGTCATGATATGTAAGCACTGGCCCCACATCAGCTGTACACTTGGTGCCCACTAAGGCTCACCTGGAAGGCAGAGCCACCAGTCCTTCCTTCTTGGCCTGGTGGCAACAAGGTGTATGGTGGGCGAGTCCAGCTTTCTCCATGGTGAAGTGTCTGGTGTCTTTGTCAGGGTGTCTGCCATGACTCACGGTGTTGAAGGCTCTCTCCTGCCTGCCCCCTTTGCCTCTCCACAGAATGCCCAGGAACCGCAGAAGAGTTGTCCCAGCCTGAGGTACCAGGCATATCCAACGGCTCCCTGCCCCAGACCCCTGAGCAGGAGAAGTTTCTCCGCCACCACTTTGAGACACTTACTGATGCCCACCCTGAGGGTAGGGCCCCGCCCCTCTCCGCCCTGCCTTGGAGAACCATCCAGTGCTCGGCACAGTGTGGGCATCTCTGGTTTAGGGCTTTCCCCAGCAGGGCTGCTGAGGTTAGCGGGAGGGCATATGTTTCATCTTAAGGACTGAGCCGCACAGTTTCCTCTCCCTGCTACAGTTGCTCTGTGTTGTCTGTTGATGGGGTATTTGAGGATCTGCCCGGACCTGGAACTCATTGGCTGGAGGGATTCTGAGGTCTCTCTTGGCATCTTTTCCTAGAGCTCTTTCACAGATCCCTAAGAGACGCGACAGCCTCTGAGGATGAGGACTCTCTAAATCCCCGGCTGAGCATCTCAGCCCAGTTCCACTCACGCCTCCAGAAGACACCCAGGTAGAAGCTGGTGATCTAGTGAACCTTCCAGCTTTCTGCATTCCCCCAGGGTGGGGCTGAGTCCTCTCAGGCACCCCCAGGGCAGGCACAACTGCCTGGTTTCCTCCCACAGGCTCAACCACACCTTCCCTTTCCGGCTGGCCTTGAACCTTCCGAACTCCCCAGAGGTCAAAGTCATGGACCTTGGGGAGAACCAGCCCAGAGCAGAGCCTCTGAGAGCAGGTACTGGCTATGCCTTCCTGGACAGGACCGATGTGAGTACTTGAGCCACCTCCTCAGGGCATAGGACTGGGAGCTGGGAGGCTTTGTCCTCACCTCATGGCCGTGCTTGCAGGTCCTCTCAGAGGGGAAGGCTAAGGAGCCCCTGGACACCCTGCAGACCTGGTACCCACACAGTGAGTGTCACCGTCCCTAGTAAACGGCCCTGAGCTTCTCAGCAAATGGCCCTGGGTGCCCAGCTGAACCATGGGTGGGCATGGGCATGGTCCACTTAGACCCTGCAGCCACCCTGGGGTGGGGCCCTGTCTGTCATTTCTGTGGCTTGGGTGTGAGAGCGAACCAGCTGCTTCCTTTACAGCCTCATGCCTCACAGGACTGGCTTCCTGCGTCCCCTCTTTCTCATTGCTGCCCTCAGACAGGAAGCCTCTGACACCCACAGCCCTACCTACTCCAGGCCTCCACAGCCCCTCTTCCTGCTCCTACATGGAGGCTGCTGCCAGCTCCTGTGCCAAGATGTCACACAGCATCTCCCCTGAGGACAATGAGGACCCTGTCCTGGCTGAATTGACTAGACCCCTCTGCAGGCCCTCGTCCGTGGGGGAGCTGGCCTCCCTGGACCAGGAGCTTCAGGCCATCATCACCACTACAGCAGCACCCAATTCTGACAGCAAGGGCCAAGAGCCTGCCTTGACGTCCCAGGGCGACCATGAAGCCCGGGCCAGCCTCAGATGGACCCTGTCGGGTGTCTGTGACAGGCTCTTACTGCCCCCACCCCCCCAGGAGTCACCTACTACTTATGTCGGGTCCCAGGAACCTGTGGCCACGCAGCCTGATACCACGGTTACAGCAGCTAGCTTCCCAGCTCCCATAGATGTGAGCTCCCTGAGGCTCCACAGCTCCACCTGTCTCCCAAGGCTTCTGGCCCCTGGGCCCCTCAACACCCCTGCCCACCTGGATGGCCTCTCACTTCCAGAGGCCATGCCAGGGGGCCCTGACGGCATCACCTCCCTCCTGGAGCTCACCCCTGGTGAGTGTCACCCTTGGGATAAGGCGTTGCCTCCTAAGCGCAGCCCATGTAACAGCTAGCTCAGCTCCAAAGGTGGGCGCTTGACCTGGCCACAGGTGCTGTGCCAGTCATTCATTCATTCATTCATTCAGTTACTGAGCTATTTAGTGAGCCCTTTGTATGTGTTGGGCTTTTTGTTCTAGGCCCCGAGGACATGGATGGGCTGTGGTGGTAAACAAGACTACAGAGAATTGATACCTTAACTGGGGAAGATGCCTAAACTAAATGTGTGAGGAAAGTGTTAAGTGTATCGCTAAGATATGTGCTCAGGAGAGAAATAAGAGAAAGGTTTTAGGGAGTGAGAAATGGGGACAGGATGGTGAGAAAAGGCTTCAGAGAGAAGGTGGTATTTGAGCAGAGACCGGCAGGAGGGGAGGGGAGGGAGCCTTGGGGACTGAGGGAAGTATTCCAGGCAGAGGGACAACCATTGGGATCGGCCCAGCCACCCTGGTCTCTCTTAGACCAGCTATAAAGTAGAGGTGTCCTTCTCATTCCCTCCTCTCTACTCCTAGATGTGCTCAGTGTGGTCCAGGACAGCCCTGAACACTGCGGGGAGCCTGGGGTGCCAGCTGCAGTCCTTTCCCCAGCTCCCCTTGAGCTGAGCAGTGTGGGGACCATCGTGCACAAACTGAAGACAGCCTTCCAAGATGCTCTGGACCTGTACCACCTGGTGAGCCAAGCCCCAGGGTGAGGGGAAAAGGCTAAAGGGGTGCCCTGGAACGACCTGGCCTGAGCGGTCCCTAACAAGGTTAGCACTCCTTGCAGATGGTCTCCAGTGACCAGCTGAGTACCGAGCAGCAGCAGGCACGGACTGAGCTGGCCTCCACCTTCCTTTGGATCCACAGCCAGTTAGAGGCCAACGACTGGCTGGTTGGGAGTGACGTGGCCCCAGCCCAGGCCCTGCCCAGCCCAGGTCCTCTCTCCCCACCTACACTGTGCCCTCTGGCTAGCCCAGATTTGCGTGCCCTGCTGGAACACTACTCGGAGCTGCTGGTGCAGGCTGTGCGGAGGAAAGCACAGGGGGACTGAGGGCCAGCGGCCCTGCTATTTTCTGACAAAATAGGTATTTTAAGCAAATAAATGGGCAACTTGGAGGAATGGTTCCTGGTTCCTATCCTGGCACATCCACAAAGCCCCTCCTCAGGTGGATGTAGGGTGGGAGGGTAGAGGGCAATGGCTCTGGTGGATCAGCCCAGGAAACTCTCGTAAGCCCTGATGTCAGGCCCTGTTCTCAGAATCTGTCAATGAGAACATGGGACCAACATTCCCAAGAAGTTTGGGAACTGCAGTAATGATGATCCCAGCACCTGGTTCCCATGTGGCTTATCCCCAGCCCACTGACCTGTTGAGGGATCATGTGTAGTTCTTGCCCAGTGGGGCCCAACTGTACCCCAGGAAAGGGCCAGTCCTTCCCTACCCCTCCTGATGCCCAAGAACCCGCTGGAGCTGCTGAGGTCACCATGTGCCACACCACTGGCCGCTGGGCAGGGCCCGTGCCAGATCCTCCGAGGTCCAGGCTTTCGTCCCCATCTGCAGCACGGGAAATTGAGGAGAGACGAACAGCCTTATCCACTGGACGATCCAGGCAGCATGCCCAGGCCACCCAGCAGCTGGAACAGCAATTTCTTCCCCAGCAAGAGGATTCTGTCCAACTTCAAGGTCCGATGAGCTCCCAGCACTGATACCAGCTTCCCCGGGCAGCAGGCATCTAGCCACGTGGCATGTCTGCTAAGAGGGCCACTCTCGTGACCACAGAAGCCCCCCACTGTCCCAAGTGTATAAAAAAGCCAGCAGGGGTGCAGCTCTCTCCTAAAGCAGTTCTACCATGCGGACTCTTGTGGCCTGAACCCCCACTTGCCTGTACCTCCCTGCTCTGATTGCTGGTCATGACCCACCAGAAATGTTCAGAGAGAATCCAGTGTCTTGCCCAGGGTGCCATAGAGCTGAGACTCAAACCTTGGCGTGCCTGGTGGAAGAGCCGGACCTTTGACCATGAGGACATGGCCCACTGCTGCCTCCATAAACATTGATATACCTCAGAACCAATTGTGCAGTTGTTTAAAAAAAAAAAACAAAAACAAAAACAAAAAAAAACACCTGCGGATGCCCAGGTGCCTGTCACTGTTCTACATATTAAGGGTACAGTGAGGACCAGGACCAGCAAAGCATCTGCTCTTGTAGCATTCACGTTCTAGAGAGCAAAGCACACAGGAATTACAACAATAACTAAGGGAATTCACTGTGCTGGTTGAAGTGTCAGGGAAGGCCTTCCTGAGGCGACATTTGAGCTGAGGCTTGACAGAGGACACAGGCCATGTGTATATCTCGGAAAAGTATACAGGCAGACAGAACAGCCAGTGCAAAGGCCCCATGAGGGGATCAAACATATATGTAAGGAACAGCAACAAAGCCAGGACAGCTGGAATAGAAGAGGGGAAAGACAGTGGGAGAAAGGTTGAGATCCCACCAGGCAGGGCCTTGCTGGTTCATGACATTGAAATGCAAGAAACATTCACGACACAATTTCCGCCACTAAATAAAGTCCCTAATGTTGGTGTTTGAGGAGATGCCCCATTCTGTTTATTTTTCAAAGCTCCCTCTCCCTGCTTTAGTGAGCCCACGTGGTCCAGGGCTCATAGTTGGGCTGCACCTCTGCGGGGAGATTCCTTGCCCAGGCCCACAGGCCACCCCTGAAAGACTGGAGATGCGCTCTCCTTGCCTAGCTTGGCCACAGTCACCTAAGATCCCTGAGGCAAAGTTTGGGATCCGGGCCCCTGGACATCCAGGGGCCCAACTTGAGGCTCTATCCCTCGTGAAATTTACCCCTTCTCCCACCCTGTATTATAGTTAAGCCTTCAATTCCAAGTAGCAAACACCTGGCTTATGGGGACACATGCTGTAGGGACATTTGTTACTCTTGATTATGCCTCTGCTCTGTCACCCTCTGAGCCTGCGTTCCACCCTGCAGTTTAGTCCCTCACAATTGCAACAGGTCTGCCACACACTCGGCAGTGCACCCCTACCCAACCAGTAGGAAAGGCACAGAGCAGGGCAGCCGCCAGGGTAGTGGGGAAGAAACCGCAGATTTCTTCCTGGAGGCCTTCCCCTTCAGAGCAGTCACGGCCAATGGGAACGGAGGTTGCTTTGGTTTGCTTGGACCAACCATCTCTTGTGCTGGACAAAACAAAATTGGGTTCTCAGCACAAAAGGAGGTGGGCTGGTAGTTCAAGAGAATCCGGTGTTATCTGCCGCTCTCCACTTCCTAACGCCAAGCACTTCAGCCCTAGGAAGACCAGACTTTCTGTTGGACAAACCAGCTGCTGAAGAAACCACTGCTGATGAGTATGTGTGTGGGTGGTTTATGGACCAATAGGATCTCAGCGGGAAGAGGACAGCACGTTCACGTGCGACATTTCAGACAGTTTAGTGAAGGAATAATTTGCAAAGGAGTGGGCAGGGAAGAATGAAACCGCAGCACCTTGGACCTGGTACCAGAAAAGAGCTGTCACACACCCCCACCCACGAGCACAAGGGAGTGAAGTAAAACCCAGAAGAGCGAATCCTGGAGAGAGGGCTGCCCTGAGGGGTCCCGTGTCTCTGGCAACCCGACAGGGAGCACAGGGAGCGAGCGAGAGAGCGAGCGAGCGAGTTGGGGGAATCCCTTCCCACATCTTCATGCCCCACCCCCACCCCCATTGTTCATACCCAACCGGAAGCCGGGGGCATAGGAGCTCAGATGATGCTGCCCACCCAGGTCAGCCTCCCACACGGAGCAGGGCAGAAAGGGAGCCTGGGGGCAAATAAAGACACCCAACTCCAGATTCCCTCTCTAATATGTTTTCAGCAACCACACAAGAATCAATTCCCCCACAAGACATATGCTGGACGTGGAGAACTGGGCACCTGAGCAGGAACGGAATGGCTCCCCCTTCACCAGTTTATTCTTAGTGTAACCTCGCCCCTGCACTCCACATCGGGCAGCTCCTAGATACTGGCCTGCCAGACCTGTGCCAGGCAAAGCAGTCGTGGCTGCATGAAATCCCACACTTGTGAGATGGCCAACACTTAAAAACCCCATTTTGCAGATGGGTCAATTGAAACACAGATACTCACCTCACGCCACCCCACGAGACTTTTCTAACAACCCTTCTGTTTATATGCCTGCCACATGTCAGATCCCATGCCCAGCATTCTCCCCCACATGATCTGCATGGATCTTCAACACAAGCTGGAAATAAGGGAGACTTGTTAGTCCCATTTTCCAGATGAAGAAACAGGCTCAGCGATAAATCACTTGTCCCAGGTCCTGCAGAGATAAAGTGGCGAAGCTCTGGGCTAGCAGACTCTCAGGGCTGCCTCCCTCGCTTCCCCAAATGAATCAGCAGGACTAACTCTAGGGAATGTGAATAAAGGAATAAATATTGCTTCTTTCATCACCAAGCCTTTGTATAGACTGTTCCCTCTGCCTAGAACATTCTCCCCTTTCATCCTAACCCTCCTCTTTCTCCTGGGCTCATGCCCAGGAAGCGGTCTCTCAACCCTTAGGCTGGATCAAGAACCTCTTCCTCCCTCCTTCAGTCCTCCTGCACTTCCCCCATCGCAGCTTGGATCGCTCTGCCTGTGCTAGCCCCATCAGGTCTTGGTCATTCTGGGCAGTCACTGGTGTGTCTCCCCCATGGACTAAGCTATGTGTTCGTCTTCAGGGCTGAGCTATACCTGGTCTATGGTTGGAGCTCAGAGAGTTGTTGGGGGTGAGTAAATGAGAGTAACTGCATGAGGAGGAATGTTCAAAATCCTTAACCCCTGGTTAAGAGGCCAGTGACCAATCTAGAACACAGCCTGGCCAGAATGCTGAGGTAAGGTCCTCGGAGCCCCCAGCTGTTTCTGGCACGTGGGAGTGGGGGAGAGGTGTTCCAGGCAGTCACCAGGAGCTGGACTAGTGTTTTAATGCCTGCTACACCTGAACAGTGTGCTTCTGGCTGAACATCAGTTCTGGGGATCTGAGGGTCAGAGGCGGTGCTTCCTGCTGGAAGATGCACAGCCTGGATCCTTACTCTGACCTAAACTATTGGACCCTGCTGTCCCTCCATCCTCTGGAGCAAGCAATCAGTCACCCCCTCCCCTGCTTCCTCAGACAGCTGCTGTGATTTGAATAACCAAGCAGGCTGTTGGATGTTCAGTACTGACTGATTTGCCTGGCAAACACACCTTTAGATCCTTGGCCCTGCCGGCACTATTGAGAAGACACTCAAAACCCCTGGGGTCTCTGTTTCCTCTACCCACCCCCAAGAGCTGCTTAGGCTGCGTTGTGCCCTTGCTTCACCTCCTTGGGGGTCCTAGCGCTTACCTGCCCCCAGGAGTCTGGAGAATACCCTCAGGAATCTTTCATAGAAGGGGGAGGAATGGTGGGCCCCAAGACAGAGGTAATTGGAGTCAACTGAGTCTGCCCCCTGGGCCTGCCATGAAATTTGCATCGAGAGAATGAGGCTCCTTTATGGCTGCCCCTCCTTTTCCCCTTGGGATGGTCATCCCAGGGCTGAGGTCTCATAGGAGGTGGAGGAGGCAGCCCCGTGTGCGTGTGCATGTGCCCATCTTACCATTCCTGGAGGTGATGCCTCGTGCCTTTCTGGTCAGGAGTAGGCGCCTGCAACCACCCAATTGGAGCCACCTGCCTGACCAGCTCCGGGGAGACGCCTATGTCCCAGGTGGGGCCCTCACTAGGCCTGGAGGTGAGGGGCAGGGGAAACACCAAGCATCACTGTTAGGCTTCTCTTCTCAGCCCGCAGAAGCCTGGAGGGGCCTCCGGCATACCAATCTTCCAGCCTTGGGGATTCCTGGGCAGCGGTGAGTCTGCAGGTGGCCCCCAAGACCCTGCTCAATTTCGCCCCTGCCCACTCTCAGGCTCAACAGACCCTGACCCTCCCTTACTCCCCCTTACTCTCCCTTACTCTCCACGCCCATTCCATGTCCTTCCAGCCTCAGGACCTTCCCACCCTTTGTTCTCTCCATTGAGAAGGCCTTTCAGTGAGCTGTTAGGCCTCATCCAAAACACCACTTCCCCAGGGTGGGCAGCCACAGTTCCTACCCTTAGGGATCTCTCCAACCTGTGGGGCAGAGGATCAGACAAGGCAAGAGGAGTGGGATGGGGATGAGATTTGCGGGCCTTTTAGAAGAGATATTCTGTGCATGCACCGCATGGACAGCACTAACCGAATGTAAACGTGCTCAAGACTATTTCAGTACTTATTGAGAACCAGGAACTGTTTGAAGCAATGGGTATTTAGCAGGACTGACAAAAATTCCTTCCTTCCCGGAGTTTATAATCTGGAGGGGGCTGCAGGTATAGACAATAAAATTAAGAAAGTACATATTACGTTGGTAAATAGTATGTGCTATGGAAAAAAATAAAGTAAGGTAAGGGCAATGGGGCATGGTCATGGCAAGTAGTCTCTGGCCTTCCCAGACCTCCAGGGTTCCTGGTTCTAAGTACTCAGTTAGCTCCAGCGTGTGTCTAACTCCCATGTCCCTCCCACAGCCCATGCAGGGCACTTTGGCCACCACTCCCAAGGACCCTGGGATGCTTGGCTGCCCATTCTGCCCCAAGGCCTTCCCGTTGCAGCGCATGCTGACAAGGCACCTCAAGTGCCACAGCCCTGCACGCCGACACGTGTGCAGCTGTTGTGGCAAGGGCTTTCATGATGCCTTTGACCTCAAGCGCCACATGAGAACTCACACGGGTGAGCAGTGGCAAGAGCATGGAGGGGCTGCTGGGCCCTGGGTGGGGGTGGGACAAAATGGGAGGTGCCCTGGATGTGGAGTTTTCGTTTGTGTTTTGTGGGGCAGAGATCCAGCCATCAGGTAAGGTAGTGCCAGGGTAGGGGCCTGCTGAGGGGTGTGAAGACAGGCACTGGTTAGAGGATTCAGGTCCCGGACTGAAGGGTGGGAGGGGAGGCCTCCCACTGCCCTCCTGGACCCTGGGGAAGGAACCACCTGGTGAGGATGATGGCGCAGATGTCTGGTCCATGTTTACATTGAGGTTGGAGAGAGTGGGATGTAGGTGAAGTCAGCAGAACCTGGAGCAGGAATGGAGGAATGCTCACAGAGGGCAAGGTGGGTTGGATTTGCGCTGAGGTCATTGCCCCGTCCTCCCCCTCTCTGCCTATCTGCGCAGGGATCCGCCCATTCCGCTGCGGAGCTTGCTGGAAAGCATTTACACAGCGCTGCTCGCTTGAAACTCATCTCGCCAAGGTGCACGGGCAGCCGGCCAGCTACGCCTACCGTCAGCGCCGTGAGAAGCTGCACGTGTGCGAGGACTGCGGCTTCACCAGCCCAAGGCCCGACGCTTATGAGCAGCACTGCGCCCTGCACCGTGCTGCTTGAGACCGCACCCTGCGTCCAACCCCTGAGAGGCAAATAAACACAGGACACCAATGCAGAACACAGCATTTTTTACTGAGGGAGGGTGGTTCACTCTGTCCAGCGGTGGCCACAGTGTGGGGCTGTGCACACGTAGTACAAGCGCATAGCGTCCTGGCAAAAAGGATGCACAGTTAGGAAGTGTGTGGACCCTCGGGAGGGCACAACATGGAACCTGCATCCACCTAGCCTCAACCCTCAAAAACAGACAGGGAGGCCTTCCTCATTGGTAAGGGTCCAGCTTAGGACGTCAGGAAGGGCAGGCTCCCCTCAGTATTGGTATTCCCTCCTCCCAGGAAGGACCAAGCCCGGGACATTTAGAGAGCCTTCTTCCTGCCACTCACCTCGGCACGGGCACTATGTGACTGGAAGAACACCGCCTCCTTGTGGCCGCACCTGTGCGGACAGACAGCCACTCACAGCCACTACCATACCCTTCCCTCCTTCCTCCTCCACTCTCCACCTGGTGAGGAACAGCCACTGTCAGTCCCGAACACCAGCTGCACGCTCACTTTTGGCACGGGTGGTCCTCGGTCCGCGGCAACGTAGGGTCCTGGGACACATCAGCGATGATCTGGGTCAGCTCACTAAGGGAGAAGAGGGTGAATAATGATGCTCTGATAGGGGCTCCCAAGCCAACAACCCTGCCCCTAAACTCCAGCCCTGCCACTCACTCTACTTCATGCGTGATTTTGTTGACGTAGATGCAGCTGTTGTCGGCTTCCTGCTGGTAATCACAATTCCGGCACTGCAGGAGGGCGAGTGTGGCAGGAAGGGGGTCACAGAGAGCTCCCCGTGGGATTGCAAGAGAGGGCAAGGTTTTCCCCGGAGAAATTGATTAGGGAGGGGATGGAGTCTTGAGGTTGGGATAATGGGCTGTATCGAGCATCACCTCGGGGGTGGGAAAGACAGGGAAGAAGGGTTCCTTTCGGGATAGAAGAGACTGGGGCTTCCGGCCAAGATGGAGGCGTAGGTGGACACACTGTGCCTCCTCTCACAACCAAGATTAAGGACAACAAAAATATAGAACCAAAACCAACCAACCAGAACAGATAGAAAATTGAATTGTACAGAAGTCTGACAACGATTCACCCAGACCGGTAAGAGGGGCGGAGTCTGCAGCCGGCGGAGAGGGGTCGAAGCAGGAAAAAGCAGTGGCTAGTGGTCCCGGACATGCAGGCGGTCGTTGGCACACCCCAGGCGCACAGGCGGTGGTTACCGAGCACGGGGAGGCAATGAGCAGACCGAGTGTGGTGCACAAGGCGGATGACCGCGGTCACACATTCGCGCGCAGATAAACCAGGCAAAAACCAGCAGCAAGACAGACTGCCCAACGCAGGGCCCCAGCGCCGGAAATAAAGCCTAAAAGCACCGATTGAAAACACTTGTGGGGGTTGAGGTGCCGGGAGAGAATCCCAGCCTCACAGGAGAGTTCGTTGGAGGGACCCACAGGGTCCTACATCGTACACAAGCCCACGCACACGGAAATCACCACCCACACCAGAAGCGCCCAATTTGCTTGGGGAAAGCGGTGGAAGGGACTGGAATCCGAGAGAGACTGGAGCAAGCGCCACTGTTCCCTCTTGGACCCCGCCCCCACATACAGCATTGCAACCCAGCGACTGGGCTGCCCCGCCCTGGGGAACACCTAAGGCTCCGCTCCTCACTACGTGACAGCCACGATGGCTCAGGCTGGAAAAACAAACAAACAAACAAGAAAAACCCCAAAACCAAAAATGGCTCAACCAGAACAGATCAAAGCCCCAGAGCTAATTCATCTAAGCGATCAAGAGACAGCCAACCTATCAGATGCACAGTTCAAAGCCCTCATGATCAGGATGCTGACAGAATTGGTTGATTTTGCTCACAAATTAGATGAACAAATGAAGGCTACACTAAGTGAAATGAAGAAAAGCGCACAGGGAACCAATAGAGATGGGAGGAAAACTGGGACTCAAATCAACGGAGTGGACCAGAAGGAAGAAAGAAACATCCAACCAGCAAAGAAGGAAGAAACAAGAATTCAAAAAAAGTGAGGAGAGGCTTAGGAACCTCCAGGACATCTTGAAACGTCCAAACATCCGAATGATAGGGGTACCAGAAGGGGAGGAGGAAGAGCAGCAAGTGGAAAAGTTATTTGAACAAATAATAGAGGAGAACTTCCCCAATCTGGCAAAGGAAATAGACTTCCAGGAAGTCCAGGAAGCTCAGAGAGTCCCAAAGAAGGTGGACCCAAGGAGGAACACACCAAGGCACATTGTAATTACATTAGCCAAGATTAAAATGAAGAAGAGAATTCTAGAAGCAGCAAGGGATAAGGGCACAGTCACCTACTAAGGAGTTCCCATGGGACTGTCAGCTGATTTCTCAAAAGAGACCTTGCAGGCAAGAAGGGGCTGGAAAGAAGTTTTCCAAATCATGAAAGTCAAGGACCTACATCCAAGATTGCTCTATCCAGCAAAGCTGTCCTTTAGAATGGAAGGGAAGATAAAGTGCTTCTCAGATAAGGTCAAGTTCAAGGAGTTCATCATCACCAAGCCCTTATTCTAGGAAATGTTAAAGGGACTTATCTAAGAAAAAGAAGATAAAAAATATGAACAGTAAAAAGGCAGCAAACTCACAGATACTAACAGCCACACCTAAAACAAAAGCAAACTAAGCAAACAGCTAGAACAGGAGCAGAAACACAGAAATGGAGATCACATGGAGGGTTAGCAACAGGCGAGTGGGAGGAGGAGAGGGGGGAAAGGTTCACAGAATAAGTAGCAGACACGGTGGGTAGAAAATAGACAGGGGGAGGGCAAGGATAGTGTGGGAAAAGTAGAAGCTAAAGAACTTATGACCCATGGACATGAACTAAAGGGGGAGAATGTAGGTGGGAGGGGGTGTGCAGGGTGGAGGGGAATGATGGGGGAGATAGCATAATCAATAAAATATAACTTAAAAAAAAAAAGAAGAGGAAGAGACTGGGGTCGGTCGGGGCCCAACAGGGAGTGAGGGGTCACGTGAGTAAGGCGGGGCCATGAGGAGAATGGGCCGACCCCTGGGGGAAGACCGGGGAAGACCGGGGAGCCCGTTGTCTTACGCTCACCGCGTAGAGCAGAATGCGGTTCTCTTTGTCTTCCTTGGGGTAAAGCATGTTGTTACTGTGGGGAGAGGGAAGTCAGAGGTCAGTCCCGGGACCACTACTTGCTCCCCTTCCACACCTGCTGCCCCTGCCTCACCATTCCTGGCAGAATCGAATACCCACGAAGCCCGGCTCATAGGTCCCGTCAGGTTCCATGGCGCGGCGCTCCCCACCAAACCTTCCGCGCTTGCCCCGCCTCACTACAGGTCGCGGGAAGGGTCAGGCCAGGTTGCTTCGCCTTTTAAAGAGGAGCGAAGCAAGTACAAGTACTGGCTGCCAGCAGCTTTGTATTTGGCCTCTGCGCAGAGATTTGATTCATTACTTGCTTCAGTCTTTTGATATTCTAAAGTAACTGCTTCCAACCTCTAGGCCTCGCTTCCCCAGTTTATGGAATAGTGTGGTACGGAAGCCGGGAACATGCGTAACTCATTAAGCACAGGCGCGAGTTTACCCTCCACGGCGGCGTGGGTAACCCTGCCAGTCCTTCCCCTCGTCTTCAGCCTTCGCCCGCCGGATCAGTTTGGGAAGAACTGTACCATGGCAGATCTCTCAGGATCGGCTGGACCTACCTAAGAATACCGGAGAGCTTCCGGCCGTGAGGACACCGCGGCTATAGGCGGACCCTCCCTGGGAGGGAGCGCGGATTGGCCAAGTCGGTAGCAGGGGGTGGGGCCGATAACCCAGAGGCGGCGGCGGCGGCGGCGGCGGCAGCGGCGGCGCGGTTGGTGAGGCGCCTAGCCCGGCTGCGGGCCTCGGCAGGGCGCGGCGAGATGGAGGTGACCGGGTTATCTGCGCCCACAGTGACCGTTTTCATCAGCAGCTCTCTTAACAGCTTTCGCTCTGAGAAGCGATACAGTCGCAGCCTCACAATAGCTGAATTCAAGGTGTGGCGGTGGGGCAGGGTCCGGGGGTTGGCGGGGGGGGGGGGGGGGGGGGGGGGGGGGGGGGGGGGGGGGGGGGGGGGGGGGGGGGGGGGGGGGGGGGGGGGGGGGGGGGCGGGCCAAAGGACAAGTGGAGGGGCTGCCAGGTCGCTGGGAGAGACCAGAAATAAACCGAGGTTGCAGAGATTGGGGACCGGGCCTCAGCAGGGCGGGGCCAGAGGGAACCGGAGGTTTCGGAGAAGGGCACAGGACCTGGGGAAATGAGAGATTTCAGAGGGCGGGGGCAAGAGCAGAGTGGGCAGGGCCAGGGATAACCAGTCGGGTCCTAAAATGATGGGTCTCTTGGAGGAGCAAAGTTGAGGTACCAGGAGCGGACCGTCAGGGCAGAGGGTGGGGCCCCTGACCTCTCCCCATGCTCCACTTCTCGCAGTGTAAGCTAGAGCTGGTGGTGGGCAGCCCTGCGTCTTGCATGGAACTGGAGCTGTATGGAGCTGACGAGAAGTTCTGCTGCAAACTGGATCAGGAGGATGCGCTACTGGGCTCCTACCCCGTAGATAACGGCTGCCGCATCCATGTGAGACCTCCCTACCTGGGATCCACCCTCTCCCCTCATGCTTGCCATACTTCGCCCTGCGTGATAACCCAGATAGACACCCATGGAGCCCGTAGTCCATTATGGAAAGAGAGAGACCTATCACCAGACAGGGACAGCCAGAGTGGTTTGGGCTGGAGCAAGCCCAGGAGACTGAGGACACCCAGGAGAGTAGTCTGACTCCATGAGGAAAGAACAACTTAGGAGAAGAGGTGGGAAGGTCATGCCAACTGGAGGGAGGAGAGTGTACAGAGGCCTAGAGTGTGAGGTGGGTCAGGGTGAACGATGAGATGTTTTGGGTAGAGCTGGAACGCAGCTGCCGAGGGAAGCTGGTGGGCCAAGCAAGCATGGGCCGTGACATCCTCAAACAGGAGGTTTTCACACATTGATTCAGGTATGGACAGACCTCTGACTTCCTGAGGCCACTCTAGGAAGGTTTCTCAGTGGTGGAGTCTCTGGGGAATTTTTTCCCCCCAAACTTTCTCTGTTTTACACTGGCTGGCGTGGCGCCGCAGTTGGTTGGGCGTCCTCCTGTGAAGCAAAAGGTTGGTTGCCGGTTCGATTCCTGGTCAGGGCATATGCCTGGGTTATGGCCTGGTCCCTTGTTGGGACACGTGCGTGACGCAACCTGTCTGATGTTTCTCTCTCCCCCTCTCCCTACCTTCCCTTCTCTCTAAATAAATACATAAAATCTTTTAAAAAAACCTTTTCTGTTTATAAATATTACCTGTATTCATTGCTTAAAACAACAGCAACCTCAAACTTAGAAAAATCTCTAGTATAGAAAGTAGCAGTACTTAGTGATCCTTGACCAGAAATAAGAGCCATTTCTCTTTTGGTGTGTTAGCCTAGTGGTTCAGGCCGAACACCCCAGAGTGTTTCCTGATCCCTGTATTCCCCTCAAACCCACATCTAGTCTGTCTGCAAACCCTGTGGAGTCCACCTACAAAATGTACCCAGAATCTAAACTCTTCTTCCCTTTCACTGCCCCACCCTGGCCTAGCCCCCATCCTCTCCCTCCTGGACATCACAGCAGCCTCTGTCTCCCATGCCTGTTCCCTCTGCCACAGTCTGTTCTCCACATGTAGCCAGAGACAGCTTTTTATGTATTTATTTTTAGAGAGAGGAAGGAGGGAGAAAGAGAGGGAAGGAAACATCGACGTGTGAGAGGAGAGAAACATCCGTCAGCTGCCTCTCGTGCGCTCACAAGTGGGGACCCTAGGCACGTGCCCTGACCCGACCGGGAGTCAAACCTGCTGGTTGCTACCCCTTGGTTCACAGGCCGGCACTCAATCCACTGAGCCACACCAGCCAGGGTGGAATGAATACTTCTCGACGGCAGGTGTTTTATCTATTTTTGTACTGCGTCCCTAGCACCCAGCACAGGGCCCAGCAGGGTTCCTTGGAAGAGCTCAGCAAGCAGTGAGTTAAGGAACTTTGAGGGTGGTACAGAGAGAGATGCTCCAGGGTCTGGAAGTTGGGGCCAGCTTAAGAGGATCCCAGAGGCCCAGAGAGGACAGATGTGCTACCCAGAAGGCTCATAAGCAAGACCCAAGCTCCACCCTTTCTTGTGATTTGGGGACCATCAGTGATGTTGATGCCATCATGTGGGGCAGAGCCAGCCTTGAGGGTTTGGGTAGGGGTGAGGAAAGGGAGAAGACTAGTGTAGATACCTGCTTTCATTCCTTCTCCTGGGCTCGAGTTGAGAGAAGGCTGGGGTAAAGTGAAGGTAGCGTATAGTTTTCCCTAGACAGGAGAGACTTTCAAGTCTATGAAATGCTCCAGTGTGCAACTGCACCCTCCCCCTCCCCCTCAGCATCCCAAGCTTCCCTGACCAGACCCTGATCCCCACTGACCTCTCCTGTCACTTCAGGTCATTGACCACAGCGGTGCTCGCCTTGGGGAGTATGAGGATGTGTCCAAGGTGGAGAAATACAGGATCTCACAAGAAGCCTACGACCAGAGGCAAGGTATGGGGCACTTGGGGATAAAAGGGGGTGGGGTGTGTGGAGGCCAAAAGGAGTGTGTGCGGGTGGGTGGTGGTGTTTGGGGGTGGGGTGGGCAGAAAGAACAGACAGGGACATTTTGGGGGAAATTGATGGTGGGGTCAGATAGGCAGGGGAGAGTGGAGGGAGTGTGGTGAGGTTGGTATGGGGACAGATGAGGGCATGGAAGAGCAGCGGGAGCGGGAAAGGCTTAGGGCACTAATGGGGACTGGGAGGTGCGAGCGATTGTGGGCAGGCAGACAGGTGCAGGGATCAGGTGTGGGGAGAGTGGTCAAGGTCATGTGGGGCAGATGGTGCACGGGGCAGAGCATGGTAGAATATGTGGATTGGATAGGGCAGTGTGGTGATCAGTACAGACACAGGGAAGATGAGGAGGGATTCGAGGGCTGGATGGAGGCGAATGTGATACTGAAGGGGTGTGGGAAGATGGGGCGATGTGAAAGACTGGAGTCATAAATTGTTAGTTTACCAATTGTAGGGAGGCCCCAGGGAGCCTAGGGAGAGGCCAGGGCTGTGGTGGGAGACTTAGGAGGCTTGGATGACAGCCCTATGACCCCTAGAACAGAAGAGTTTCTCTCTGAATGTTAGCCCTGTGTGAGTGGAAGGTTATCATCTCATTAGGCCAGAGGCCCCACCCGTGAGGACATGCCTGACCCCAATCTTATACCCCACCCACAGACTCGGTCCGCTCCTTCCTGAAGCGTAGCAAGCTGGGCCGATACAACGAAGAGGAGCAGGCACAGCGAGAGGCTGAGACCAGCCAGCGCCTCAGGGAGGAGCAGGAACAGGCCAGTGCCATCCCTGTGGGCAGCCGCTGTGAGGTGCAGGTACCTGGGCAGCCCCCTCGCCGGGGTACCGTCATGTATGTAGGTACGTGGTCTTCTGAGGCCTTATGCCCTGCCTGATGTGGGCAATGCTGGGGACCCCAATTTAGTTGGAGAGACAGACACAGCAGCTGACAGGGACAGCCCAGAGTATTTGTGAAGGGAATTGGGAAGCAGAGGCACAATGACGTGGGTTGTGATAGAGCAAGTGGAGGCCAGAATGATTAGTTCTGAGGCAAACCTGGCCAGAGCTAAGGTGAGGGAAACCGTGGCAGAATTTTTAGGGCTGTGATGGGGAAAGTTCAGGCTGAAGTGATCAGGGCAGGGATGAGGGAAGCTTAGGGGAAGATGTGTGAGCTGAGAGGAAGTACCAGACCTCTCCTTGAGAGTAATTCAGAGTGCTTCGGAGGGGAGTGGACCATCTAAGGGAAAGGGAGAAGTGAGCCAGGTGAAAAGAGGGGATGAGTGTTCCAGCCAGAGCAGACAAGCAGGAACAAGCTTGATCTGTTTGGGGCAGAAGAAGGAAGTCAGCATGGCCAGTGGGGAGTGAGCGAGGGGACAGGTAGGAAGGGAGGTCAGGAGCATGGGCAGGGCTGGACCATGGGTGGCCTTGGAGAAAGGTGAGAGGGGTGTGTATTTTATTAATTTTTTATTTTTAATTTTTTTATTGTTGTTCAATTACAGTTGTCCCCATTTTTCCCTCAATGGGTTTTATTTTTTATAATGGCTTTATTGAGATATAATTCATATATCATAAAAGTCCCCCATTTCAAGTGTGCATTATTCATTCATTGGCTTTTAGTATGGTCGTGGAATTGTGTAACCAACACCACAATCAATTTTAGAACATTTTCATCACTCCAAAATGAAACCCCATAAGCATTAGCTGCCTGTCCACATTTCTGAAGCCTCCCCCCCCCCCCACGGTCCTAGGCAGACACTCTAAATTTACCTATTCTGGGTGTTTCATGTAAATGGAACCATATTTTATTAATGTGGTCTTTTGTGACTGCCTCTTCTCACCTACTATCATGTCTTCAAGGTTCATCCATGTTGTAGCACCTATCAGTTC
>PVKU01010652.1:26177-50186 GCA_004027475.1 Anoura caudifer | reverse complement strand
CTCAGAGAGTCCCAAAGAAGGTGGACCCAAGGAGGAACACACCAAGGCACATCATAATTACATTAGCCAAGATTAAAATGAAGGAGAGAATTCTAGAAGCAGCAAGGGATAAGGGCACAGTCACCTACAAAGGAGTTCCCATCAGACTGTCAGCTGATTTCTCAAAAGAGACCTTACAGGCAAGAAGGGGCTGGAAAGAGGTATTCCAAGTCAAGAAAGTCAAGGACCAACATCCAAGATTGCTCTATCCAGCAAAGCTGTCATTTAGAATGGAAGGGAAGATAAAGTGCTTCTCAGATAAGGTCAAGTTCAAGGAGTTCATCATCACCAAGCCCTTATTATGTGAAATGTTAAAGGGACTTACCTAAGAAAAAGAAGATAAAAAATAGGACAGTAAAAAGACAGCAAACTCAGAGATATTAACAACCACACCTAAAACAAAAGCAAACTAAGCAAGCATCTAGAACAGGAACATAAACACAGAAATGGAGATCACATGGAGGGTTAGCAACAGGGGAGTGGGAAGAGGAGAGAGGGGGAAAAGGTACAGAGAATAAGTAGTATAGACGATAAAGAGAAAATAGAAGGGGGAGGGCAAGAATAGTGTGGGAAATGTAGAAGCTAAAGAACTTATGACAGATGGACATGAACTAAAGGGGGAGAATGTGGGTGAGAGGGGTGTGCAGGATGGAGGGGAATGATGGGGGAGAAATGGGACAACTGTAATAGCATAATCAATAAAATATATTTTAAAAAAGCCTTGGCTAAAAACAACAAAAATAATGGGGAGAAATATATATATATAACTATTACAAATTAAAAGAATTTTTAGAGTTATATATGCACTATGTTTTCATATTTTGTACTTTAACCCGCTCTTTGGAGTTACAACCCTATCAGTATAGTCTTGGTTATGCCATGGTAACAAACTGCAAAGTCTCAGTGAAGAACACAACAAACGTGATTTCTTGCTCAACCTGACTGCACATCCTGCAAACCTGTCCTCCTGGGGGACGACAGTGAAGGACTTCTATAGGAAGCATGTGCCCTTCCTGGAAAACAGAAGAATCCCACACAGGCTCTTCAATGCCCCCTGGCATCAGGGCACCTCATGACTGCACATTGCTAAGGAGGGCTGCATGGCTGCACCTGCATGCAAGGAGGTGGAGAAGCATAGTCATCCCATGTGCTTGTATAAATTGTACTTTATTTAATTTTTAAAGTTCCCATGACTAATTGGTATATTTTTCAATCTGCCTATGATATGTACTGAGTCATTAGTGATAAGTTGTATAAATATAAAAATGTCAGGTTGAGGAAGTGTAGAGATGAGGCCTATTTAGAGTATAAAAGAGATCCACCACCTTTTCCTTTCACTTTAGTCTAAGCAGCAGCCAAGTGAAGTGTGGACTTTGGGGGGATGGGGGCGGAGAAGGTGTGGTTGGAAGGGGCTCGCCTTCTTACTGTGCCTCTCCCCTTAGCTAAGAGCCTGTGCACTTGGGGGAAGTCACACACTTGGGGGGAATTCTGCTCACCTACTTATTAACTCTACCATGACCTGGAGCAATTGCATAACTCTTAACCTCAGCTTCTTCATCTAATAAGCTGTTTATCTCCTTTTGTTATTTTGAAGGTTAAATAAAATAACAACCACAAAGAAACTTACTGCTGTGTTTACTCACAGCTGGTTTGAAACTTCATACAGAAGTCAATGTAACAAGTTACCGTCAAGATCTTTAAAAATAATAATCATCAATTAAAGTCAATACTTAAAATAACAAGGACAAAACAGCTACTGTGTGGTTAGAATTTAGCGCCATGTGTCTACTCCCTAATTTTCCATTAAGTTGAATTTTTCTCTTATCCTTTGTGCTTATTTTTCTCGAAATTCTAGAAAAGGCATTTGCAAACTGTACATGACCACCCTTTGGTGGGTAATGAAATAAATGTGTGAGTTGTAACTAGCAGTTTTATTTTTTTAATTTTTATTTATTTTATATTAAATTTGTTGGTTAATAAATTTATATTAAATTTATTGGTTAGTAAAATTATACAGGCCTCAGGGATACAATTCTGCAATACATCATCTGTATACTGTACTGTGTGTTCACCACCCCAAGTCAAGTCTCCTTCCATCACCATTTATCCCCCTCCCTTGCCCACCTCCCTGGAAATAAATAGAATGGAATAGACTAGAAACAATCAGGACATATAGCATGGTTTCTTAGCAAGAACTGTGTACACTGCAATAAATGGATTATAATGTAAAATGTATTTCTTGCTGTATATTTAGAAAAAAGTATTTATAAAAATACTCCTTCTAGAACAAGCCCAAGTGAAATCCGGTACATTTTCTTACAACAAGTAAATCTGATTTTATTATATCACCTCTTTCATTATAGGTAATAAAATATAAAATGTTTTAGCCATACGCCAAGCCAGGTTTTTCATTATCATTATATATCCTTTAGAATGATTCTTTATGCAGCTGGTATCTCAAGTAAAACCAGGGCGCTATACAGGCAGCGCCATGTCACCGAAGTAGTGGATCCAATTAGATTTACACTCCTCGAAGGGGGGACTTGTCCCACTTAGGTGGCTTTAACAAGTCTTTCGATGTCATGGCAAGGACAGAATATCGCACCAGAGGAGAGAAAACAGCCTGTCACAAAGACCAGAGGCGTAGAGACTCCGTGAGTGGCAAAGTGAGTCCTGAGGCAGTGAAACTCTCCTTGTGGTGTCTGCCCATTTAGGGCAAAGTCTCTAACCCAGGGGCATGGATCCAGCCAGTAAAGAAACATACCCTGAAAAACTCGGAAGCAAAGAGACCGCAGTATCATCATATAACCTTGATAGGTCATTTATATTATTGTTCAGAGTTCATCATACGTAGTTCTCATTCCAGGGTCCAGCTATTCTCAAAAAAATAAAAAATAGCACTTTTTAGTGAGTCTCCCCATACACTGGAAATGGCTTCTTCACACCAATTAAATCGGAATTCTGATGCCCAGTGTGGACTCACCCAGGTAAGCAGCCCATTTTCAAATTCTGCCTCAATGAGGCTACTGTCTGCTTGGTTGTGCTACCCATTAAACACACACGTAAAGACGCCACCAGGCAAAGAGCCTTTCTGGCTCATTGCACCGCAGGATGCCATGAAGGAAGTCACAGGCTGTGGCTTTCATGAAGCCCGTGACAAATTTAATACCCTATTACTAGTGCCATATCTGCACTCGGATTTCATTTGGTGACGTCACTGGACATAACTGAAGTTGAAATTCGTGTGACATTTTTGCAGGTGTTGTTTTTCACCAGAACCCTTATTTTACGTAATTTAGCCACTGGACAGCACTTTTGGTCTAGCACTAAACCTTGGAAAATCTAATGAGGTTAAAAAGAAAAGTGAAAGTTAGTGGCCCTGGCTTTAACAAAGGCTCATCCTCCCTGAGGCTCTGAAGAGTCGGTAACTGAGTTCAGTAACTGAAAATTAAATTAGAAGAAAATGCCACCTCTGCAGCTACCGTACCTTCAGCGTTAATGGTAATAGAGAATGGGCTGGGGGTGGGGGGTGGTTCTGCTCAATAGAGCCATGGAGAAACTTTCAGAGCCTTGAAATGGTGTGTAAAATTTCTCTTACACAGTGTCATAAGGTTCCATTGGGCTACATCCTGCCCTCTCTCTACTCTCCTTTCCTTCCTAGCCATATCCTTGTAATATCTTTCTTCTTCTCTTCCTTCTGTAAGTTTTTCCCATTACTCAGTCTTAATTTCCACTTTTCCTTTCCCCATGTGCCCTTCTTTCCTCAACAATTTGGTTGTTTTTCCTCCCTTCCTATATTTACACCTTTTTAAAAACAGTTTAACTAAGGTCAAGGTTTTCATGGTTTTTCTCTGTTTAGAATCTGAGAGCAGACAACAGCTAAGGATTTTCCAGTATTAGAAAAGCATAAGGCATTTGACTTTATCAGTCATATCAAATGAACAAGAACCCTTCCTTAGGGTGGCATTATCAGGCTAAATGATGAGGGTGAGCAAGGACACCTCAGGAGTAGTGGGCCACATTCTTGAAAGGCAGGGGCGGAGGAAAAAGGAAAATAAATTAGATTCTATCTTTTATTAGTCCCAC
This sequence comes from Anoura caudifer, assembly GCA_004027475.1. Taxonomy (NCBI): domain Eukaryota; kingdom Metazoa; phylum Chordata; class Mammalia; order Chiroptera; family Phyllostomidae; genus Anoura; species Anoura caudifer. The sequence continues at coordinate 46,061 of PVKU01010652.1, read as the reverse complement.
TCCTTCCCATTCTTCAAATAAGCATGTCTTTAAAAAACAGGCTAGCAAGGTTGTCCATTTGTCCAAAAATCAGTGATGCTTTAATACAAAAAGATAGTACTGCCACTCCTTTAGTTCTAAACAAATTACCAAAGAACCTAACTATATTATATAGCTATAAAGAAATAAAAGCTATTTTATCATAATTTGATTATGCTACAAAGCACTATGCATAGCAATTCGTGGATCTAATTTTAGTTGTAATAATCTCTGGCCCTGTTATGTAAATGGGAAAAGATTTTCTACAGGCTTCAGATAGAGATAAGCTTAGGATCGAAAGCATGCAAAAGCCATGGTTCAATTACCCTAAAGTGATCTGCATCATATGTTACAGTACATCTTTCTGCCTCCGCACAAAAGCTAGTATCAGCTGCGAATTAACTTTCCTTTTCTAAATGCTCACAGATACCATCTGAGAGTTTACTGATTCAAATTAAACCCAAGTCCCACAACTACAAAATAACAGAAGCCCTTAAAATTTTTCTCAAAATACTTTCTCCTTTTATTATTTTCCTGTGAGCGGACATATCTCTGACCCAACTTTGCATATTTGAATGTGAGGAAAGTGGGTGGGGCAGGGAAGAGAGAGAGAGAGAGAGAGAGAGAGAGAGCGAGGCTGTTGCCCAGGGCTCTTTGGTAGCTCTTTGAAATGCAGCTCATAATAATCCAAAAGTTAGATACCCCACCCTTGGAGAGACTCACTCACCCCTGAACTACCAGGCTTCCCTCTGCGCTGGCCATTTTCCTTCATCTCTAAATGTAGCTTTATTCTCTCCCATGGCAGACTCCCCACACTGAAAGTGGGGCAGACCACTACCAACACTCCTGCCCGGTCTTCCCTAACAGGGAAGCATGGCTCCCCACCTTAGAGGCAGGGGCAAAATTTCCTGGGGGACGACCTGCCTTGGTCCTGCTTAAATCAGATGCTCTCTCCCCATGAGCCCTCCTCCCACACCACCCACCACAGCCAGGAAAATTGTTCTGTAATTAGTGTCCTCACTACGTGATTGGAGTGGAATTTCAACATATTTCCACTCTACATGGAATGTGCTTACTCAGTTTGTATGAAGGCCCGAGAACAATGATGTGTTAGATATTGATACTGGTTGCCAATTACATCTTTTTAAATCTCTAGTCCTTCAATTTAAAAATTACTGTTATTTGGAAAATTGTCTCATTATTCCAGGATTCTATACCTACTGTTTTTCACAGAGGAAAATATGTGTATGTATAACTTTTTCAATATTGACTTTTATTAATGAAGAGATTAAATATTTCTAGAAAGTGGCCAGGCTGGGACATGATGCCCAGTATTAATTAATTTAAATTAGAACTGTTACAGCTAAGCAATAGATGAAAAAATATAGAATGCCTAATTCCTGTTTTATTGCTTTATTCTTTGACTTCACGTATCTGTTACTTCTTTAAGATGTCTCCTCACCCAGACTTTCCTACCCACTCCACTCCCGCCTCAGGAACTGCGGTGACTTTAAATAGCCAATCCTTTGCTGAATTCTCTGTAGAGTTTTTTTTTTTTTCTCTCATTTCTTTATAAATATTGGAATTATAATAAATGCACACTTCAGTCCAAAGTGTGGAACTCTACACGATTTTTTTGGCCAATAAAAATAGAAGTTACTACTTCAACCTAAATTGCAGTGTGTTTTTTTCTCCTTTCCCCCAAAATTTAATGTCCTTTTATAAGATTCTTTTTCTGCAGGCACTGCAAACATAATCATTACAAGCAGTGTTCTCAGGTAAGGGAGCATGAGCTTTAATCTGAGTCTTGATTAGGTCACCTACTGCCTATGTGGCATTGGTTAGGTCACTTAGTATTTCTGGTCACCAGTTTTTTCCTCTATGTCATAATATAATAAACTATATGGAGATGCTTAATAAACTGTAAAATGATATACAAAAATAAGATAAAAATAAGGTATTATTTATCAGTCAAGATTGAACCAGAGAAACCTAGCAGTATACATATTTATATGTATTTTATATTTTTATGTATTTATATACATATAAATATACACACATAAATATGCATGTGTGTGTGGATTTATTACAGTGAATTCCTAGTTAAGATTCTCTGTAAAGCTAGATCCGTGTCAAATGCTGGAGTCCAAATTGCACAGGCAAGCAGGGGTAAAGATCACAAACAGGCTGAAACTCAACAAGAACAGACTAAAACTTGTTTATTCTTGTTGCTTCTGACCTTGGTAACAAGGGTATATTCTGCAGAATCAGGGCCCCCTCACCATAGGCTAGACACACCCTTGGCTAAAGAGTTTGAGAAACTGAACAAGGATCAGAGTGAGGGAAAGCAACTGTAAGCCCACCTGTTGCTTCATTTCAGTGAGATGAATTTAGAACTGGTTTAGTTTTCCCTTCTCTCTGGTATCTGGAGTCTCCACATCTGTTGGATAGCCTAGTCTGTCTTTAAAGCACATCCACCTGATTAAGGTGGGACGACTCAGGATATTCTCCCTTTTGATTAAGTTAAAATCAACTGATTTTGGACTTTAATTACATCTGGAAAACACCTTCACTATAGCACCTAAACTAGTATTTGACCGAATACCTGCAAGAAGGTGCGTGTGCTTCAAAATGGCTGCTGCTTTCTTTCTGCTCTCCAACCCTTGTGAGAGACTCTCCCTTGAAATCCACCCAAACTAGAAACATACTAAAAAGGAAATTATGGGAGGTAGGTCAATCAAGATGATACATCGTAAAGCCATCCCATGATCAGTAAGAATAATTCCTATCCTGGAAGACAAATACAAGCAGCCCACTACACAAATGCCAAAGATGGCCCAGGAGTTCATTCTATGATCTTGTTCCTCTCTCTTCCACCTAGACCTGATCTCCTGCACCCATTCTTCCTGACAAACAGCACATCTATATGGTCAATGGTCCTGTGTGGGATGAGTGCTCATTGAAGGAGACTCCCTATTCCTCTCCTTCTCCCAGCCTGGCCTGGGCTCTACTGCATTAGACAGGCAGTCGTCTAGTTGCGACCTACTTGTGAACATTAAACGACATCACCACAGCTCCACGTTTTGCTCTTGTTTTGGACAGAGGATGCTTTTTTCTTCTTCCTTGAGAAGTCAGTCTGGGCTCTCCTCCTGTGTTCTTGCAGGGCCTTTCTCTTCTTGGGCTGGGCTTTATGGAACAAGTTAAATTTACATTTTTAAGTGCATTCTCTCTTCCACTGTTTCTTCCTTCACTCTTCTGAACTGTAGGGAGCATACAGGTCAAAGCACAATAAGGATGGGGCTATTTGAGAAATTTGTTTTCAATGCAGTCACAACATGAATTCTTTAACTAGACCTTGAGGTACTTCTTGATAATTTATGGTTACTAATGGGGGAAACTTTTGATATGATAGGTTCCCAGAATCCTGACTAAAATGAAGTTGCTTTATTGTCTTTTATATCTCCAGTCTAATAAATATTGAGGGTAATTCTCATAAGCTATAGCTTCAAGTCTTCCCCAAACAGTTCCCAAATCTGTACTTGAGGAGAAAAACAAAGCTACGTTCTGTAATTGTGCACTGAGTCAAACTATTGCCAGTCCTATCCAGATGTTGCTCCTACTTTCTATGAGTTCTCATTTTGTCCACAGGGGCCAAGTGTCTGCCACACAGCCCAGCCCTAATACCTTGAGTCTCCATCCTGATGCACCAATCTTTTGCTCAATTCTCTGCTTCAAGCCTGGCACCTACCAAGTGAGTATTTTGACATACTCTTTCACGCCAGGCCTTTCAAGGCTTGTCAACTGACTCTGAATGCTAGTTGCTATGATTGAGTGTTCACTATATATGGCTGGATTTCCAGAAGAAGCCTTTATTCCTTCCCCCTGAATCACTCCTTTCCCACCAGCAGTCATAAACCAGCCCAATCCCAGTCACCTGTAGATATGTACATCTCTTGCCTACCTGTGGGTCAGTCTCACAATGACTGCCCAACTGTCCCCAATTCCTCTGAATATCTACTGCTAGCACTTCTCCCGGAAGCTTACTCTAAGGGTCTATTTGGGTTCTCAGTTCTGGGCAGGTCTATTTTACCACTGATCAAATGGCTGTGACTGAAAATTATGAACATGTGATTTTCTTACTAGAAATGCAAAATTCACACAAAAGCCAAAGAATATGAAAAATAAATTTTACAAAACTTTAATGTGACATTGACAAAATAATTAGATATACACTTCATGAAAACCTTAATGAAGTAATTATAGGTGTTGCTTAATATACCATTTATAGTTAGTATAGAAAGGGATTTCTCCCTTTCCTTCTTTCACATTCTCAAACATATATATTTTGAGCCAGGAATTGTGCTAAGCATAGGAAATACAAGATAAAATTTTCTATCTATAATATACATGCACAAACACGTTACTGGCTCTTTGAGTTCTCACATCCTAGATACTGAGACAAGTAAAAATAAAAAAATAATAATGCTCATGATGAGAGCCCACAGAAATGAAGGGGCTTAATTTTGTCTAGAAATGTTGGGGGTGAATTTTTAAAGAAATGAACTTGAGTTGATTCTCAAGGAATGATTAGAATGAATTCAGTAAACCAACAAGAAAAGGCCTTTTAAGGAAAATGGAATGGAAGGGCAGACATGCGAAGAGTGAGGTACGTTTAGGGAACTGCCAGAAGTTCCATGTTGGTGGCATGTAGGATTAATCCAGGAGCAGTTGTAGGCAGTGAGTCTGAACTCATAAAGGTCCTGTAAATCATGCTGTGAAATCAGGATTTTATCCTGAGAATGATGAGGAGTTACTGGAGGATTTTAAGCAGTGGAATGACATGAACTTCTTTTATATTAAAGAGGAGGTAGAACAGGGAAAGGGAAATAGAAAATTTCTGAGAAAGTTCAAACAAAAAATTTTAGAAACCTAAAATAACATGGTTGCAAAGAAAACAGAAAGGCAGGTATAACAGACTTGGAGATAGAGAGGCACAGCCCAGAATCTTTTCAAGGATAAAGGCCCTGGCATTTGGGTACAATGTGGGGGAACTCAGCAGCCATTTAGTTCCCAAAATCCTTGTGGCTGAGTCTATAGGGACTGCATCACAGGTCCACTTCCCCCTATGCCCAGTACTATTTCCTTCCCCTCCCTTCTACAGAAGTTGATTCAAAGCAGAATCTGAATCCAAGAGAACCCAACCTGTAACAGAAGAGGAGTCAAGAGGGGGTAGAGACTACTAAACTTAGAAGCCAACTATCTATAAAGTGAGAAAAATGAAAGAATCTCAAAGATGTCCAGAGTTCAGGTCGGTGCTGGGTGGGCTATGATGCAGACAACTCAAGTGGGTCACATCCAAATGTCATGTTTTGAAGATAAGAAAATAGGTTTGCTGAAAGTTCGTATGGAATATTTTTGTAAAAAATAAAAAATCCATGATGCATTTGGCTAGTAGAGCATGAATAAAAATAGGGTAGAGAGAAAAAAGTTGGTTTTAATAGAACATAAGTGGTAGCTATAGGTGTAGGTGAATGTGAGAAGAATATACAGAGTAAGAAAAGAAAATGAAGGAAGACAGATTCTTAAACAGGTCCAGAATCCTTCAGGTATTTTAGTTGCAATCCCAATTTCTAAGTAACTATGTAAGATGGCTGTTTATCTTTTACTTCATGATATTTTTTTTTACATGACATTATCAACTTTATTAGAATGCAAAGTCATTTTTAAAGGGGATTGATTTTGTTCATCTTTTTAACTCAAAAAATCTTAAATGAAGGAGGGACTCAATATTGAATGGGATATGGTACAAAGTGGAGCAGCTCCCAGCTGCTGGTTGAAGTCTTCAATTCTCTTCAGGCAAAAGATGGTTGCTCCGAAGACTTCAAGGCCTGTGTAACACCTATTTTGCTGCTTAATCTGGTTTAGCATTTCTTATACCAAAATACCACATAATGTTAGAATTTTATGTCAAACATTCGCTTGATATCCAATGACTGCCTCTATTTTGTGCTGGCTCTTTAGAAAGTCTTCTTTTCATTTTGTACGTGTCTTCCAGTTCAGAGTCGTCAGCATAAAGCAGTCCCAAATGGCTCTCTCAACAACTTTTAAGGATCCTCATCATCAGAAGAACCTCTCAGAGGATCAGAAGCAGAGCTAATACAAGCTTACAGATTCCTTATTACATCCTTACACATGAATAAAACAAGCTAAACCTATTATGCTGCTGTTTTCTCTCCTTTAGTGACTGGGAACTGACCTAAAAAAAATTTATGTGAACCCAACACCTCATCTCATATAACCTCTTGACAGCTGAATTAGTTAAGTCTATAGCAAGTACGCCATACCCTGGCCCAAAACACTTTGCAATCCCAGGACACAGTGGGAAAAATTAGAGTGTCCTCAACCCACAACGTCCTGACAAGTACTGTGCCAGAACAATTCAATGTCTAGACTAGTTGTTTCAGTCAGGAGATTAACTGGCTTATCTCAACCCCAAGGGCAACCTCTGGCTCACATCCAGGAAGCTGGCAGTTTTCAGGTTATCCCCTGACTGATCAAGCCATCAGCTGCTTGCCTAATCCCAGCATCATACACAGAATTACAGAACAGTACTTTTTCCCACATAATATGGTGTTTGAGCTTTTGTTTAAGGTTTAACATGCCATTGTAAAAAGATATTTTTCCCAACTAAATATTGATTGGAAATTTTATGAAAGCAATGTGCCTCTAGTAACATTACAATAATTCTTTAGCTAGAAAGATAAATTGTATATGTTAAAGTTAATGTTAAAATGCATATTAATTAATGTAAATGTGAAATAAATGTTATCATTAACAATTATTACTATGCTGTTTTATTCTTATTAATTGTATTATTAATTAATATGTATTAAACAAATATTAGTATATTATAATTGTACATATGTAATATCTTCTGGATATGACCTTAGAAACATTTCTTACAAAAAAATTTACTGACTCTAGAAAACCAAAATATACTCTTACTCCTTCATTATTTGCAGCATGTTTTTTTCGAGTTTATTTTCCTTTCTTAAATAGAGCACAATGAGTTCTAACAAATGAGGAGCCATCTCAGATTTGAGAACCTGTATGATGCAATCGAATGAGCATAAGAAGCAGATTAAATTAGGACTCAGTTGAACTTGTGCAATCCCCTGACCCCTCTGGGCTTTAGGTTCCTCCTTATGAGAGGTGATGAAGCTGGTGGGCAGTCCCAGGAATAAGTCCTGAACTTTTGCCCTCCCGGTGCAAACATCCTGCTTCTAGGGGCAGGGGGAGCAGAACACAGCCCAGGGCAGAGGTAGAAAAGAGGGTGTCACAGAAATGTGAGTAAATAAAGACTAAGATGAACACAGTGCCACTGTTATGGATGTTGAAAAATCAAATTTTCCAGAAAAATAAATAAAAATTATTGCTTTTACTTCTTTTACCCTTCATATATTCACTGTGCCAAATATTTGCATATTTGAAAATGTCAAGATACTTTTTAAACATGTGTTTGGCCTGTTTGTATTCTATGAGCAAAACTATTAAATCAAAAGATCAGTGCTGAATAAAGCTAGTACATGATGATTATTAATTATAGTTAATACATTTGATTCCTTACTCTTTGTCAGGTATTGTGCTACAAGCTTACTTAAATTATTTTAATGTACCCAACAAGTATTAGTTCATTAATGCTATCTGTGTAATATATATATATATATATATATATATCCCTATTTTATAAAAAAAATCTGAAACTTAAGCTAAATAAGTTGCCCAAAGTTATTCAGTAGCAGATGTGACATTTTATTGCACATCTGTCCAGCTCCAAAGTACAGGCTCCTAACCATGGCATCCAATATTGCTGATATTCAATATCACTAAATTCAAAATTTTATAAAATTATAAAATGGTTCTTTTTTTAAAAAAGAATGAAACCTATAGAATATTCATCAAATTGTAATGCTATTTTATGGGACTTTTATTGGGTCTAGTTAAGGAGCTTTATGGACTCAAAAACTGGAATCTGACTACTGCAATTAGTTGTTCGAAATAAAAGCCAGTCTTGAAAGTCCTTCTTTGCATTGAATTTCAAATTTTCTACTTTGAATGAAACAGATGTTGAACTTTAGATTAGTTCAATCTGTGTTAGATTTATCCTTTGCACACAGTAAGACAGTACTAACATGGGTACTTACACTACTTTCTCTTTAGGGACACCTTTCCCCAAGACCAGCTTCATCTGCAATTTAAAAGAGGTCTTTTCAAAGAAACAGAGGATTTTACTTAAAAGCACAAGAATTAGTGTAGTGGGTCTGAGCCATGGTCCATCCAATATTCTGTCTCTTCCTGGAGCATGAAGGGGCAAGTCATGTGACAGTGGTCTTCTGTCATGCGAAATTCAAAGGTTAGGGATACACCCTGAGACTTCTTGATATTTGTTGGCCTTCTGTAAATTTAGACTGATCTTTCTTGAAGCCTACCTTTTAGGTTTGTATGACACAAATTTCCACGTATACACTGCCTTTTGAGTAAACTAACATAGGAAACACCTTGGATATACGGGTTCCTGACCTACTACCACAAATATCTACAGTGTCCTCTACCAGGTCAACTGATTCATGTTCTTCCTGAGGCTTGTCAAACCCACCCCAACTTTATCACAGATTCACTTGATTACTAAACTCCTTTTTCTGTTAAAAGGGATATTAGCACATATTAGGTGTTAAAGTCATATTAACAATGAATGAAGATTTTCTTCCTGGAATAAACTGAAGGATTGAGTAAGAATTTAAAAAGGATTAGCTTTGATAGCAGCTATTGGAAGAAGCATTTTAGATAGGGCGCAATGCCTCTCCAAATAACTGAGCTTAGAGTAGAGAAGTACAGCAGTGGGGCTTGTGTGCTCCCAAATTCCCAAAGAAATCATTCTAGTTGTCCAATAACCTTAAATCATCTATATTAGTTGAGGGATCCAAGTCACAATTCTGTTTGTTCTGTGAGTTTAAAAGAGACATTGATATAAAAATAGAAAATGAAAACAGATCACTATGCCATAACACCTTGACATCTTCTCAAAATATTTTAGTCAAACTACAACCAGAAAGAAAGTTGTCCTCGTTTTACCTTTATCAGTCTGAAATTTACCTGGTTCAAGCTTTAAGAGTTTCCACCTGTTTCTCACACGTTTGGATTTAGTGTACAATCTATGTTCAACTCTGTCTATATCCTTTGCAATTTCATGAGCTTCAACTCTTAGTCTTTGTCTCTCCAGTCTGAAGACACATACTATTATAGTCTCTCCTCATTTCTTTGTTCTTTTCATTATTAAAAGTAACCTGAATTGGAAATATGGTTGTTTTTAAATTTTTTGTGTTGAATAAATTTTCTCAGCAGGTGCTAACTAGTATTGGAAGTACCAAGAAGTCTAGATAGAACTTAGTTCCTTCTCTCAACCTACAAATCAATGAGAACTATTGCATTAGTTCCCCCAGTAGAACCCAATTCTGAGTACCTCAACTCCCTTCCAAAGTCCTTTTTTTAGACCACATCTTATTTCTATGCTTATACCTGGGGCTTGATGCAAATTCCAAAATTGTCCTGTGGACAATGCAGTTTCCAGAACTGCTTGGTGATGCTGAGGTGCAGGCTGTGAATTTTCTATGGTCCATGTATACAGCTTTAGGGGTCATTTTTTTGGATGGCTATCTCAACATTTCAAATTCTTCCTCTCCCCCTCAGGTATTTTAAGTAAGGGATTAATTGGGCAGTTTGGCATAGAGCAAAGATGATTTGTAGTCCCTAGGGCTCCCACCAACCACATTAATGACTATGAAACTCAGGCTTTTGGATTTAATTCCTTCTACTGAAATTCAGAGAACTAGAAACTGGTTTTCAAATTCTCCCAGAGACTCACTGGGATGTCTTTGGTGCCCTTTCATAGGCTATTAGGAGATGAAGATGACAAGGGGTGAATGAGCTGGTGGAGTTCTGGGCACCATGCTTGTCCATCAACCACAACACCTCTGCTTTTACCCATTTTATGCATTAGGCTTTCTCCCCCTAGACTGTTCAAAACAAGAATTTCTGGTTGTGAGGGCGTTCTGACTTCAACATCTGTCACCCCATTGATCCAGTCTTGTTTCCACTGGTCTGGGCAGTGTCCCCTTTCTCACTGCTCCACGTGCATACCTCCCCAAACTGTGCACTAGGGTAAGAGGATGACCTTCCTGGATAGGGGAGGATCCTTCTTCGGTCAAGGGTACATGGATAGCTGCACTTCCTTACTAGAGGCCCCCAATAATCTCTCAAGATCCATTTGCAGGAGAATGTAGGGTAGGTGACCTTCTAGGACTCCAGACACATCTAAATGAGGTGTTGCATAGACAGACTGTCTTTAAAATAAAATAGAGTAAAATAAAACAAGAATTTCTAGGAAGTTAACAAAAGGGAAGGTAAGGAAAGGGAATAGAAAGGAAGGGAAGGGAAGAAATGGGGGGAGGGGAGTGGAGGAAGCCACTAGACTATGTAATATCTGATGGCATCTATCATTGTAGACTCTATAAAACAGTAGTTATTCAAATTTATTTCATGTAAGCTGTGCATACTGTAGAGAATGAAAATTTATTCTTTATGTAATTTTCATAAAATTTATAATTCTAATAGTTCCTATGCTTTCTTGGGGGTTTGCTCTATGCCAAATACTTTGTTAAGTGCTTTACTTACCTATCACTTTTATTTGCTCTTCACAACATCCTTGTGGTGTGCAGCATCATCCTCATTTTACAAATGGGAAGACTAAGGCTTAGAGAGGTTAGGTATCTTGCTGAGGTTACAACATGGGCAAGCGACTTCTCTAAGGTTCAGACTCAAGTCTGTTACGACTCCACAGATTTAGTTATTAATCATTAGTGTGCCTGAAATGTTTCTCTGAACAGAAGCCATTTGTATGAGAAAAAAAACACACACATAAATATGACCCAAATGGTCATGTTATAAAAGCACTAAAGTTTTTAGGGAACTATAATTTACAAAGAAATGAGGAAATAAAATAAAAGCCATCTTTACAATGAAAGTTTTACTTTGCAACAACCCAGTTTTTTGTAACAAGCCTGAGGATCTTTACATATATATTGGTTGATAGAGTACCTTGCAGAGAAACAACAAATTGAATTGTCTACCTTGTTCTATAGGTGAAGCTTCAATTGCTTTCTTTCTTCCCCCCATCTTTGGATCAGTATATATAGAGGTTAAAAGAAGCATTTAAGCAGAATTCTATAATTGTTTTGTGTACATAGTTTAAAGAGCTATATCTGAGTAAAGAATTAAGATCATAAAGTTTCCTTAAAAAGCACACATTGTGTGCATAATTTTGATATATTTTGTATGTATAATTATTCATAGATATAAAGTTAACTCTTGTAATTTCAACAATTGAACCATTGTAACTGTATCTCAAGTGCTTCAAATTGATTGCTTTGACTTTAAGTGACCAATTGAAATGAAACTATTGATTGCTGTATATTTATTCTTCTTTACATCTCCCTATTGTCTGATCACTCTACTCATATAAACTTCATTAAACCCTTCCTATCGATATCCATCCAGCTTTTCGGCACTCCCCTCTTACAAACCTCAAATATACCATTTTCCATTAAAATTTAGTTATTTTAAAATATATTCATCTCTCCTTTTGCCAGCCCAATTGTATGTTTAAATGTAGTATTTAAATATATTCATCTATTTATAATATTTTTTTATATTTTATGTTAACCTCTCATATTGCTAACTTCTTGACATAGTAGAAACTGGTTGACCATTCCTCAGATACATCTGACCTTCTTTTGGGGCACACTTCTGGACTCCAATCCTGTTCTTACCCTGGAGCTAGATGTGGTCATGTGATGAAGTTCTAGCCATTGGAATGTGATTGGTACATATGCTCTTCCAGGTATGGCCCATAGAAAACTGTCAAGTACCATCTTCCACGTTCTTTTACTCTGCTGGGTTTATACAAATGAGCATGACATCCTCAGAGGTCATGCCTTGGAGATGATAAAGCCCAGAAGGTGAAAGGAGCCTAGCCCCTCAATTACCTAGCCCATCAAAAGGAAAGCCTATTTTTGACTTAAATGAGTGAGAAATGTCTTCTATATATATAAACCATTATACATTTAGATCAATTAGATAGTTTATACACATTATAGATTAAGTATCTTTTTAGTGTGGTTAAACAAATATTTGTTCAGTTAGTAAATATTTTTTTAAATAAGCACTATGATAAAAATATAATGAGCATTTGTTGAGGATCCAGTGGCAGTCACAGGAAGAATGATATGCAGTCATTCTGCTAGGCACTTTACATAGGCTAGCGTATTTAAACATCTCACTACATCTTTAGTTGGACATTTAGTGTTCCCTACAGGGTGAGCAAGCCAAAAATCAACAAAGTTAAATTAACCAAAGTCTACTTCCAGCCAAGATGGAGGCATAGGTAGACACACTGTGCCTCCTCACACAACCAAAATAAGGACAACAAAAATTTAGAAACAAACAAACAAAAAAAAACAACAACCAGCATTGACAGAAAATTGAACTGTACAGAAATCCAACAACCAAGCATAAAACAGACACATTCACCCAGACTGGTAGGAGGGGCAGAGTCGGGAAGCCGGGCAGAGAGGAGTTGTAGCAAAAAAGCAGTGGCTTGAGAACCCCAGGTGTGCAAGACAGCAGAGGGAAGACCCTGGTCATGCAGGAGGCGACTGGCAGCCCCTGGGCATGGGATAGAAGCGGTCAGACCCAGCCAGGTGGCAGATTGTGGAGGGATGTGGCATGCAAGGCAGCTGGCTGACTGGGCAGTCCCACATTCACACACAGATAAACCAGGCAAAACTGGGGAGTAAGACAGACCACGCAACCCAGGGTCCCAGCATGGGGAAATAAAGCCTCAAAACACCGATTAGAAAAACCTGTGGGAGTTGAGGCAGTGGGAGAGACTCCTAGCCTCACAAGAGAGTTCCTTGGAGAGAACCACAGGGTTCTAGAACATACACAAACCCAACCACTGGGAATCAGCACCAGAAGGGCCCAGTTTCCTTGGGGGAAGTAGCGGAAGTGACTAAAATCCAGCAGAGAGTGGAGCAAGCGCCATTGTTCCCTCTCTGACCCACTCCAACCCCTATACAGCATCACAACTCAGCAACTGGGTTGACCGGCCCTGGTGGAAACCTAAGACTCCTCCCCACATATGTAACAGGTACATCAAGACAAAAAAAAAAAAAAAAAAAAAAAAAAAAAAAAAAAAAAAAAAAAAAAAAAAAAAAAAAAAAAAAAAAAAAAAAAAAAAAAAAAAAAAAAAAAAAAAAAAAAAAAAAAAAAAAAAAAAAAAAAAGGCCCAAATGGAAGAACAGATCAAAGCTTCAGAACAAATACAACTAAGTGATAAAGAGATAGCCAACCTATCAGATGCACAGTTCAAAGCACTGGTGATCAGGATGCTCACAGAATTGGTTGAATTTGGTTGCAAATTAGATGAACAAATGAAGGCTATAATAAGTGAAATAAAGGAAAATGTACAGGGAACCAATAGTTATGGGAAGAAAACTGGGACTCAAATCAATGGAGTGGATCAGAAGGAAGAAAGAAACAACCAAACAGAAAAGAAGGAAGAAACAAGAATTCAAATAAATGAAGAGAGGCTTAGGAACCTCCAGGATATCTTTAAACATTCCAACATCCAAATTATAGGGGTACCAGAAGGGGAAGAGGAAGAGCAACAAGTGGAAAACTTATTTGAACAAATAATAAAGGAGAACTTCCCCAATCTGGCAAAGGAAATAGACTTCCAGGAAGTCCAGGAAGCTCAGAGAGTCCCAAAGAAGTTGGACCCAAGGAGGAACAAACCAAGGCACATCATAATTACATTAGCCAAGATTGAAAAGAAGGAGAGAATCCTAGAAGCAGCAAGAGATAAGGAGACAGTTACCTACAAAGGAGTTCCCATCAGACTGTCAGCTGATTTCTCAAAGAAGACCTTGCAGGCAAGAAGGGGCTGGAAAGAAGTATTCAAAGTTTTGAAAGGCAAGGACCGACATCCAAGATTGCTCTATCCAGCAAAGCTTTCATTTAGAATGGAAGGGAAGATAAAGTGCTTCTCAGATAAGGTCAAGTTCAAGGAGTTCATCACCACCAAACCCCTATTATATGAAATGTTAAAGGGACTTATCTAAGAAAAAGATAAAAAACATGTATACTAAAATGACAGCAAACTCACAATTATTAACAACCACACCTAAAACAAAAACAAACTAAGCAAACAACTAAAACAGGAACAAAACCACAGAAATGGAGATCACATGGAGGTGATAGCAACAAGGGAATGGGAGGAGGAGAGAGGGGAAAAAGGTATAGAGAATAAGTAGCATGGATGATAGAAAATTGACAGGGGGAGGGCAAGAATAGTATGGGAAATGTAGAAGCTAAAGAACTTATGACACATGGACATGTACTAAAGGAGGGGAATGTGGGTGGGAGGGGGTGTGCAGGGTGGAGGGAAATGAAGGGGGGGAATGGGACAACTGTAATAATCAATAAAATATATTTTTAAAAAATTAACCAAAGTTACCAAGTGACAGAGCTGATATCCACACCTGGCTCTGGCCCTTCCCACTACACTGTAATAATTCCTTTTCCCTTCCTTACATAAGACTCCAAATTAAGCCATGTCCTTAAAGAGAAAAGTGTCCTAAACATACTACTTGAGACATGACCAAAAAAAAGAGGAAAATAAGGCAAATTAATAAATTACTTGAAAATATAGTTTTTTATATTTGTGCTTGATATTTTTATTGGTCCATGCAGTTATTTGATGAAAATCACAATAAACCATTTCATGATGTAATCCTCAACTTAGTAAGTCATTGATATGATTCTATCATAAAAGCTATTGACAATCCAAAAAATATATAACACACTTAACCTAGAAAAGAATAAATAATGAATTAGAGTATTGATTACTTACTATACCATGATTTTGCTAAAAATAAATAAAAAATAACTGCTAAGGCAATACTTATACATTTATGTCATATTGAAGCATCATAAAACTTATCCTAGTCTCTACAAGGAACCAATAAGTTTCTCTTGAAGGGGTGTAATGCACTTCTGCTAGATTGGAAAAATCGGTTTGAACTGTGATTTTAACTTTCCTTATACTTTGGTACAAAGAGTAGTCAAAACAGTCATTTTTAGTTATCTAGTACAATCACTTTATATTTAAATAATAATGAGAAAGGAATCTAACTCTGTTTTCCTTTTGAAAGTCTATTCCCTCCCTCCATTCTCCAGGAAGGCACAAAAAGGACAAAGTACTCATGGACATGGACAACAGCGTGGTGATTGCTGGTGGGGGGGGGAGTCTAAGGGGACTAAAAGGTAATGAGAAAAATACAATAAAGATTAAGTAAAATTAAAAAATAAAAATATTCATTTATAACTTACAAAAAGAAATAATGCTAAAATTCCAACTTTTTTAAAGATTAGTTCCCAAATTATCAATGTGAATAAAAATAATCACAGCAGAAATGCTCTAAATTTTCTACTGTGCCACTGTATGCTCAGATGACTTCTCTTAGTGAACATTAGAATGCGTAGTGAACCTTCTTTATCTTGGACTACTAAATCTTGTAACACTCTTATCCTGAAGATTACATTAAACTGAAAAGTAAGTAGAAGCTAAAATAGGAATGCTGAAATATAAATACTGAAATATTTGGCCATTGTAGACCATTTTGCAGATAAAATTTGTAACCACAGTATTTCTTGACCAGAGGTCACCTAGTTTGTAGACTGTCATGATCCATTTTGCAAAAAACTGATAAATCTTGAAGGTTTCCCATTGATATTTTAAAGAAGATATAGTCATTTGGGGGGATATTTTTTGCATAAATTACACAATGGTTTTTTTATACCTACAATTAAACAATCCTACACCTACAACTGGATATTTTTCAGGAAATGAAAAAATCACTTATTTGTTAGTGTTATTCTCCTTAAGTACATGGACAAAAAATATGCAGTTTTCCTATGATAGCTAATTGAAGATGGTTCTGCAACATAATAATATGCATGTCCAGTCAAGATTTCTTTCAAGCCCTAGTTGGTGTGGCTCAGGGGATTGAGCACCAGCTTGTGAACAAAAAGGTCACTGATTCAATTCCCAGTCAGGGCATATGCCTGGGTTGTGGTGCAGGTCAGGTCCCCAGTAGGGAGTGTGTGAGAGGCAACCACACATTCATGTTTCTCTCCTTCTCTTTCTCCCTCCCTTCCTCTCTGTCTAAAATAAATAAATAAATAAATAAAATCTTAAAAAAATAAAAGGTTTCTTTTAGGACTCTTTCAGAAGAGTGAAATATTTCACTAAAGTTAATGAACAGGAAAAATTTTACGAAGAATTGGTGAACATTAAGATGATCCAGGGACTTCTGGCCAAGAGAGAGGCATAGGTAGATACACTTCTTCTCCTTGTACAAACCATAAGAAGGACCACAACTGCCAGAAAACTGAATTGTATGGAAGTCTCAAAACCAAGGGTTTAAAGAAGAAATGTTCATCCAGATGGGTCGGAGGGGTGGAGATGGGGACCTGGGGTGGAGAGGACATGGTGTAGCAGCAAACAGTAGAACAGTTGGTCCCACATTCACATGTGGTGGGTAAAAACTAGGAGGGACACATGAAGAGTAAGCCATCCCAGTCTCAGGCCAGACCAAGCAGCCCAGAGTTCCAGCGCTGGGAAAATAAAGTCTCATAGTGGGGTTTGGGCTGCCAGAAGAAATACCAGTCTCTCAGGAGAGTCCATTTAAAAGACCTGCAGAGCCCTGGAACATACACAAACCTACCCACTTTGGGATTAAGCACCAGGATAGCAGCTGAAAGGCTCCAGTCTCATTCTGGAAGTAGTGGAAGTGACTGCAAATGGGGCAAGAGCTGGGCAAGCAGCATTATTTCCTCCCAGTCCAATCCCCCACATACTGCACCAAAACGTGGTGAAGCAGGTTGCCCCATTCTGGTCAATGCCTAAGGCTCCACCCCATACAACATAAGAGGTGCACCAAGATGGAGTCAAACAAGATCTTCCTAATACACAGAAACAAACACAGGGAAGCTGACAAATTGAGGAAAGAAAGAAATGTGGCTCTAGTGGAAGAATAGATCAAAACTCTACAAAAAGAACTTAGAGAAATGGAGATATCCAATCTATCAGATGTAGAGTTCAAAACACTGGTGATAAGGATGCTTAGAGATCTCACTGAGCATGGAAAACACATAAGGTAAAAAATGAAGTCTACATTAAGTGAAATAAAATGAAATGAAAAATCCACAGGGAGCCAACAGTGCAGGGAAGGAAGCCAGAGTTCAAATCAAAGATTTGGGACATGAGGAAGAAATAAACAGTAGACAATGAAGTACAGAATGAAGAAACAAGAATTTTACAAAATGGGGAGAGAATAAGAAGACTCTGGGACATCTCCAAACATACCAACATCCAAAACATAGGGGTGCCAGAAGGAGAAGAGAAAGTGCAAGAAATTGAAACTTTATTTGAAAAAATCATGACAGAAAACTTCCCTGATTTGTCAAAGGAAATAGACATACAAGTCCAGGAAGCACATAGAGTCCCTACAAGTTGGACCCAAAGAGGACCACACCAAGACATATCATAATGAAAATGCCAAAGGTTAAAGATAAAAAGAATCTTGAAAAGCAGCAAGAAAAAGGCAAAGAGTTACCTACAAAGGAGTTCCTACGATATTATCAGCTGATTTCTCAAAAGAAACTTTTCAGGGAATAAGGGACTGGCAAGAAGTTTTGCTGGCAACTTTTTCAAAGTGATGAAAAGCAGGGACCTAAAACCTAGGTAATTCTATCCAGCAAAGCTATCACTTAGAATGGAAGGGCAGATAAGGTGCTTCCCAGACAAGGTAAACCTAAAGGATCTCATCATCAGCAAACCACTATTATATGAAATATTAAGGGGACTTATGTAAGAAAAAGATCAAAACTATGAACATTAAAATGACAACAAACTCACAATATCAACAACTGAATCTAAACAAAAACAAACTAAGCAAACAATAGAACAGGAACAGAATCACAGAAATGGAGATCACATGGAGAGTTACCAGCAGGGAGGGAGGTGGAAGAGAATGGGAGAAAAGGCACAGGGAATAAGATGTATAAATGGTAGGTACAAAAAAAGGTGATGTTAAGAATTGTATAGGAATGGAGAAGCCAAAAAACTTATATGCAAGACCATGGACATGAATTAAAGGGGGGATTACTGAAGGAAAGGGGAGTATCAGGCAGAGGAGGGCAAAGGGAAAAAACTGGGACAACTGCAATAGCATAATCAATAAAATATATATATTTTTAAAATTATTCAGACAACATCAATATATGCAAAATTCTCTATGTTCATGTCCCTTAGATTCTTCTCTTAGTGTTGTCATTATATCTCTGAATCCTCTTTTGTGGATACATGACAAGAAAGTTTGTATAAATTTATTTTTATGGCTATATCTGTTTGTTTGGGGAACACCCAAAATTCAGAAGATCAAGAGCCAACAGGGGAAAATGCTATATCACCATGTTATAGTGTTGAACTTTGCCTCTGCAAAATTGATTCCCTTTTCTTCCTACAGCCACTATTTGGATAATCGCCTTTCCCTACTCTGGTTCTATGTGGACTAGAGTGGGTTTCAGCTCTCTGATTGTGTGACTGGAATCCATGGCTGAGGTTCATTAGAATATTTAACTAACCACAATGTTTATTCAACAGTGGGTATCTGACTGAAGCCAGTCTTGTCAGAGCAAAGGCCAAGAGTTTTGAAAGGAAGTAAGGTTGAGGTTGCTTGTGAATACAGCCAATAGAAGATAAAAGCCTGAGAAGAGAAATAGAATCTTTTAAAAAAAATAGAATCTCAATGAAATCTTAATAAAAATCATTTTTATCCCCAAATTAAGTTGTACCTGCAGCCAAAGTACTTTTGGAATTTTGTATTATGTGACCTGAACCTAAGGCATGTTTTTTTTTTAACTTAGCCCATGTTATATAAATGATCTTAACCAACTCCCTGCCTTAGTCTTTTTTTATTTCCTCAATTTTTTAAATGACAGCATGGATCAAAATGGCCATCCTCTATTCAATGCAAGTCAGAACAACAAAAATAATAAATCTAGTTTTCCAAAATAGCAAAAATGATTTCTGCCATTCTTTCATACTGCAATTTTATGATTGGTGACTCTCCACAGGTTAAAGTCCTTTACACAAGAGTATGCTGGGTAGGGGACAACCAAAACATTCTCAAGACCTTGCTCATTCATGTTGATAATTAATATGGTTTTAATTTACTGTCCCCACTTGTGCTGAAAACCAAGAGTTATAGTGCTTTTACCTTCAAACTGTTGCAGAGCAAACAGAAAGGTTCTCGAGACTGGGAAAAATTCCAAATTCTCACTCTCTCACACCTGAGGGGGTCGGTCTGCCACAGACAATTAAAGTCCCACCGGAGTCGCCAAAAACTGTTACAGAGCAAACAGAAGGTTCTCGAGACTGGCAAAACACTTCCAAAGTCTCACTTTCTTGAACCTGAGGGGTCAGTCTTCCACGGGCAATTAAGATCCCGGACGAGCCCCCAAAAACTGTTACCGAGCAACAGAAAAGGTCCGTTATTGTCCGCCGCCTTATGGAAAGATGTCTCTCAAAGCCAGAGATTTGTGAAAAGGAAAGGAAATGTTTATTTAATGCTATACAGAGTTAAAGTAGGAACCTAACATCTCCATTGAAATATCAAAGTCCTT
>PVKU01010652.1:0-26077 GCA_004027475.1 Anoura caudifer | reverse complement strand
TCAAAGCCATGTGGCACCTTCTCATGGCCTACTGGCAAGAGTTCTTTCACCCTTCTTCCAGGCAAAGTCTCTCTTGTTCCCAGGCCACGCAGCCAAAGGGAGCACCCCAAAGCCACGTGGTCCCTCCTCTACCAAAGCTGTGGGGAAGGGGTCCCCACTGTGACAAAGCCTCATGGCTCTCCCTCTTCACCAAAGCTGCAGGGGTCTGCACTCTGGTGAAACCACATGGAATCTCTCCCTCTGGCAAAGCTGCGAGAGGGTCTCCACTTGGGCAAAGCCTAGTGGCAATTCTCTGCTAAAGCCACATGGTGATTTTCCCTCATGGAGCTGTGAGGGTCCTAACTCTCGGGAAAGCATGCGGATTCTCTCTCATAGAGCTGTGAGTCCTGCTATCTGGTGAAACCGCATGAATCCCCCGAAATGGCTGCCACGCCTGGGTTTAAATCCCCACGCCAATCCTCCTCTGCAGCCCCATTTCCGACTCCTCCTACAATCAGTTACACCTGCCAGTATTCCTGTATGTTTCCAAGGTTATTGGGATGCCATCATGAGTCTGTGCAGGTGTGTCCCATTTTCTGGAGCCAATCTTCTCCAAGCTCCCACACAGGTGCTTTAACTTAGGGTTCCTCCCCCAGTCACATCCTTGAGGAAGTCCTTTCCATCCCCCTTGGCTCAGAGCATGGCCACAGCTGTTTAACATATCTATGAAACCAGTTAAAGGTTATAGATATGTTAAATGACCATTCTGGAGGTTATCTGCAAAACCATTGCTATGCAAAACAACTCAATTGCCCTGCTCCATTTGTCCCTTCCCTCAACTCACACCTGAGGGGAAAGGGGTGAGCACATCTTATATGTCTGTCTAATATTTCCTGGACACCCTGAGTTCTGGGCCCCATTCCAACTCCCTTTTTGGGGCCCCCCCTTGCTGCACCCTGTTATAATACCTAGAGAGAAAAAGTGAAGTATTTAAATGGAGGTATTAGCACAACCACAATGGAGGTTTAGGGTTTATAGATACACATGAAGAAATACAAATATGGCAAAACAAAACACCCTCCCACTGAGTGATTCAATCAATATTAGAAATATATACAAACATACTGCTTACTTGCACACTAGCTTATGGGCAAACTATATGAGAGAAAAGAAAAAAAATCACTGGATAGCATTGATTTTAGAAGCATCACAGATTTCTAGGCTAGAGAAAACAAATAATTATCAAGTAATTTGTTGATCACTTGATAATTAACAAATAAACATGTAATTATCAAGTCATCTAAGATATAATACAAATATTGTTTATGAGCAATGTAAACAGCTAAGTATACTGTCATGGGTGATTTTTCTATTGGTCTGTATTTTCTGTCTGCGTGTGTCTTAGATGTCCTGGCTTTCGACAGTCTTCTAGCAACACTTACTGTGAAATATTCTTCGAAATAAAGGTTCTCTCTCTTTCCTTCTTTCTCTTTGGTTTGGCTGCTGATGATTCTACATTTCCATTCACTGTTTCTTACCTGGTCGAAAGATTCAAGTATCATATTGTGATTATATTAAAGAAAACAAACTAAGAAAAAAAGTGCCCAGCAAATAAATTGGAAAAGCCATTTTTACCCTCCTGCTTCCGAAGACTTTTGTTTCAGCATAATTGGGACTTATAGTCCAGGAGGGAATTTATGATCTTATCTTTGCTGTAAGATTACTGACAGCCAGCACAAGTAATGTGGGAAGTAGCTTTTATTCAACTTGAAGTACCATCATCTCTCTGCAAAACAATGATCTTAATACACCATGCACATAAAGTTTCCTGACTAGGCTATTGTCTCAGAATGAGAGGAAATAACCTCATGTTGGAGATGTAGGCTAATAAAATTGATATTAGTAATATTATTTAACTTATATTAAATGTTCAATATGTTTTGTGTGTTATGTGTATTACTTCAAGTAATGATCACAACCCTATCAGGTAGGTACTATTAACAACCTCATTTTATATATAAATGAGGGACAAAGATAATTGGTGTAAGATTTCACAGCTCATGAGTAGAAAAATCAGGATTTGGACCAAAGTCATCTGATTCTGTATAGGAGTTTGCTCTTTTAACTGTTATATTACACTGGCTCAGTCACATAAAATATTTAATCTTGCTGTTCTTTATACATTTTTTATCTATTTTCATGAAGATATAATGCACAGTAGAGTGGAAATATGTTGAGAAATGAGTACAGGATTATTTTCTGTGTTACATTGTTATTTGGAGGAATTAAAATATGGTAGCCATATTAGTTGGGACATTTTAAATAGAAACTACAGTAAAAACATCTGTACCCAGGAGTTCAGCCAGTGTTATTAGAACTATACATCTCACCCAGTTTATAGATGCAAGAATTTTATATTTATCCAAATAAACCCTGTTTCCCTTTGTTCACAATCTCTAAGAAATTGAAACTCTTATTTCTTTTCAAATTGTGTGCCTGGGCTTTTCATATTTTCTTCCAGCCTTGTGTAGCTCTGTCTAAACTATGATGGTTAATGTCAGTTTTAGGCTGAGGGGTGGTTGGAGACATAAAGGGCATGGAAATTTGTTATTTTTATTGCAAAAACACACAATAGTTTGTGGCCACAGGGCAAGGGCAAGGAGGTAGAGAAGAGTTACTCACGTAGTATACTCTCTATACACTGTTTTGCAGGATGTTGGGTTTGTCCCTCATCCCCAAAACAACTGCTCGAGAACACAAATACTGTAGTCCTTTTCCCCAGGTGCAGCTAGTCCACTGGGGTTCTTCCAGATCTCACCACCTCATATGACACCCTCAAACTAAAGCCAAGTGGGTTATGTACATTATTTAAACTTTTATCAAATGAAGTTAAAACATTTAAACAAATTCCTCTCTCAAAAAAATATGACTGAAGACATAATTCCTATAAACCAGGTATTTTTTAAATATGGTGTGGGTTAAAAGTAGGTTCACAGCTGTCCCTATATAAAATCACATAATAATACAATAATAATGCAAGAAGAAACTCTGTTTTGCATACTCAGAACTGTAAAATACTCTGACCCCACCCTGTATTTGCAGAGCAGTGTGCAGTTTTGGATTAGCAGGCATCATAACAGCTGTACCCTTCTTCAATGCAGGGACTGTTTCATAGGAGAGAACAGAGAGCTGTCACATCAAGGTTATTTTAAAAAACAATCTAGTTTGTAATTTTAATATCATACACTAACTATCCCTCCTCAGGATTTATCAACTACAATCAATTATTCATTAAAACTCTGAGACAGATATTGTTTTGGATATATCATTGGTAACCCAACAAGTAATATTCAAATCGGAAACTGTGATGGATTTTGCTAAGGTAAACTTGGTTAAGATGGAAATTGCACTTCTTAGAACCACTGCCCCATAGGTTCTCAGGTTGGTGTTGGCTAGAAGAGATGTTCCCATGAGATCTGTAAGATGTAAATTAAGCAGCGGTGTTTATTCCCAGGTTTTCACACTCAGACAGACAGGTGCAGAGGACCCAGAGGAAGGTTATAGCTTATTCTTTCTCTCCTCGCTCAGATCCTCCTTATCTTCCCCAGTGTGTGCCTTGTTGATAAATCGTGGCCCCCATTCCATCATCAGACACTTGTCTGTAGCCCCACAGCTAACCAGTCAACAGCACCCTGTGGGCCAATCCACAGGCTGTCCTTCATTGCCTCATTTCAGTGGTTGAGTGCACTTGGCTCCTCAGATTCCCTGGTAATTTTCAATGTGCCCATCCAAGCCAGTGCTTTCTCTTTTTCTAAATTTCCAACTCTCTCTTTCAGAACTTTTAGAGTAACTTTGCATGGTCCAATTTCTATAAATAAAACCCTTATTACATAATGCTCATGGTGATGTAAATCCTGCTACCTTGACTGACGCTTGACTAAAACAGTAATTAGCACCAGAAGTGGTTCCCTCAGAAACAGAATCTTAGCATAAGAAATATGGAAGTGGCTTCTTGATTTGACAAGATTAAGAGACATAACAGATTATAAGGGTGCTAGATCAGGGAAAACATAACCTTAGATCAAGCTGATATTATTCGTATAAGAGCACTAGTCAGAGAGCCTGACCTCAGTGTGTTTGCTCAAGAAGCTGCAGTCAGCTTGGTTGGTTGCCTGAAATGTGGTCCCAAATGTCACTAATTCTTAATGAAGTTAAGATGCCAGAACTTCTTTGTTGTACTATAAAGTTGTGACTTCTAATATGACAACAAGATGCATTGGGTTATTAAAATTAATATTACACCAAAATATTACAAGTGATCTTTGGGTTAAAAATAAATAATTAGAAGTGAATAAATATCATGAAAACCTAAAGAACTCATAAAATTGAATAAATATTATAACAATTATGGCAGTAATTAAATTAAGTCATCAAAACAAACCGAGCTGAGATTCACACTTCTTGTAGTTCTAACACAAACAAAAACCACAGGATTGTTTTAAGAAATAATATTCAGTTTGGTCTTTATTTCCAGGGGTGGGGAAGAGTAATGGGGGGCAAATGGAGACAACTCTAGTTGAGCAACAACAAAAAAGAAATAATATTCAATAAAAGTGTCCTCAATACAAATATACATAAAGTGTACATAGTATAAAATGTTTTACTATATCAATTTTATATTAAGAAGAAAAATTATTTAGTTTAATGATAAAATAAATGGCAAAAGAAAAAATAAAATTGAGAATAATTAGAATTAAGGTCTAGTTTCATGGATCTTTTAGCCATATTATAAGTGTTCAATAGTCAAATGCAGCTAGTGGCTACCATATTAGATTACACAGAGCTAGACTATCCTCATCACTGCAGAAAGTTCTGTTGGACAGCCCTGCTGCAGAAGAAAATATTAAAGGCATATTAATACTGGAATGTTGGCGAGGATATATTATATGACATCAGCTTACCCTTAACTTTGTCTCTTTGAAGAGGATAGTCTTTTAACCATGGCTTGGAAACGTGCATTGGCAGGTGGAACACCAGCATCCTTCGTGAGTTTTGCAGGAGTTAGTTTCTACGGTCCAGGAGTGACAGGAGGGATTGTCATCAAATCACTTCCCAGAGATGATACATGCTGGAGTTGTAGGAAGAACATGGCTTACATTTAACTGATAGGGACAAATCGTGTAATGCTTTGTATAATGGTAAAACAGAGTCAAAGAGACCTTTGAATCTGACTAATTTATCCCTGGGACTGAAATAGACAGTTAGCCTATTATGTTTTTACTTGAAAGTCCAAAGTCTGGAGAACATTAATCCTTTTTCAAAAGATCAGGGTAGGGCTTCCTGGCTTATCTAACATTTCTCAGGCTTGAAGCCATTTTCAAAGCCATAACCCTTAGAAAGAAAGGGAGGGTGAGTACCCTGGAGGAAGAAATGCTGTTCTTCTCAAAAAATGGTCTATAAATCTTTGTTCCAGTCTTTCCCCAATGAATCTTCATTTTATATCAGGGTGGTAGTTCATTAAGGAAAAACAAAACCAGCTTTCATCAATTATTGAGCACTGACTTTGAACTAACATTAATTTATGAATCAAAAAATGCAACCATGGCCCTGGCTGGTGTAGCTCAGTGGATTGAGCGTGGGCCTGCAAACCAAAGGATCACAGTTCAATTCCCAGTCAGGGCACATGCCTGGCTTACAGGCCAGTTCCCAGCAGGGGTTGCACGAGAGGCAACCACACATTGATATTTCTCTCCCTCTCTCCTTCCCTTCCCCTCTAAAGATAAAACAAATAAAATCTTAAAAAAGTGCAGCTGTGTTCCACTACTCAGCACAGGGTGTAATGGAAGCCATGTGATTAAGGCCCATCTCGTATGGATGCAGTGGGACCCCGCCCCTGGCTATAGTTTCTCACTTCTGGCATGCATTATTGGAACTGATACATGTATACCCACTAATCAGCAGAAACTTCACTTTGGTTAACTGACCTGTGGGGTAAGCACAATTATGATAGAAATGGACACGTGGAAGCTCCTAGATTTGTCTGTGACTACCAAAATAGTGAACTGAAAGCAATGCTGCCTTCCTAAAGACACTGAGAGACTAATCTCACCATCACAAACTTGAATTATGCAGGGTTGGTGATTCCAATCACGTTCCAATCGCACTTGCTTATTTTCCTGTGCCAAAGACAAATGGATTTCAGAGAAAGAGTGGGTTATTGTAAACTTAATCGGGTGGTGACTTCAATTTCACCTGCTGCTCTAGATGTAATTTCTTTGCTGGAGCAAATCAACACATCATGGCACCTGATATTCAGGTATTGATCTGGTAAATGCATTTTTTTCCTCTGCCTGTTAGTAAGGACGCCAGAAAGAGTTTGCATACAGCTAGCAGATCCAATAATACAGCTTCATTTTCTTACGCCAAAGTAGTATCAGTTTTGCCATAATCTAACCATGGGGGCATTGATCCCTTCTCTATTCCATATACCATATATATCTTCTTTATTGACATCATGCAAATTGCAGCTGATGAGCCAGATGTAATGAAAAGACTAGATACTTTAATAAGAAATGTGTACTGAAGGGTAGGAAATAAATATAGAGAAATTCAATGGCCTTTCACATCTGTAATGTCTCTCTCTCTATATATATATATGTAATAAATTTAATACATATAAACATGCATCTATTATATTATAGAAATATTTCTTCTAAGATGAATGGCAGCATAATACTTAGTGAACCTCTTTGAATTTTGGAGGATTGTACACCTTTTTGGGTTGCATTATTCCAAGCCTATTTACCAAATAACCTAAAAGGCTGCCACTTCTGAGTCCAACTCAAAGCAAGAAAAGTCATATTAATGGGATTTGGCTTTTGGATTAAGCTGCATAGGCCATATGTACTTTGGAGATGATGATTTTTCAAGTCTACATATTGAATAGGGATGCTGTATGGAGCTGTTGGTGTGACCCTATGGGGTAACCATAGCAAAGGGCTTTAAAGTATTTTAGAACAGTGCTATGTTCTTCTCTCTATATTGCTATTCTATGGAATAGCAGTTTCTGACTTATATGGTCTCAGAAAAGATCGAAAGTTTTCCATATTCTAATTATGACCTAAGACCTCCCTACCCAGATGATAACTGACCTACATAATGTTGGGCATGCCCAGCAACACTCCATCCAGTGGAAGTGAAATACATATAAGACCAGGTCAGGACCGGCCCTGAAAGCATCAGCAACTGGCTCCATTTCCGATGCTGCTGTTCCTGTTACATTATATCCTCTTTTGTAATTGGTTCCTATAGTACCTGTACGTCTTCCCTGTTTTCAGCTGCAGCTATTGTTAGTTTAAACTAAGTTGCCAATCACATCTGAATAACTGTGAAGAACTCTTACACAGAGATTGTAAGAGAATTACAAAGGAAGTGAAAGGTACTTGCTTTGAATTTACAAAAGAACTATATATTACTAATTTAAAGGATAAGAATATATGAATACCTATTTCTTTACACAGAACTGGTGTTTCAAAATAGTCAACATATTCTTAATGCTTTATTTTTGTTAAAACACTCATGAAAAAGTAGGCAGTCCTTCCTTCTTATAGTGTCTATCTTCCCTGAAGCCTTCAAAATGTTTTAGGTCTATATTATCTAGTAAAGACTAGTATAATTTGAGTCAAGTCTTATATCATATAAACTAATACACACATACCTATAGACACATAAAACAAATGTCCCAAGCATAATAGAACTTGAAATACAACATATGACAGATTATGTTGGACATATGATCTATCTGTCAAAACAAGATACTATTCTATCCATTCTGTGAAAATACAACATCTAACATACTCATTCAAGATGGAAAATCCACTAACAAAGATAAGCAGTGTGCACCATCTTGTGGATGAATTTCTCATTAACCCAGCAGGTTGCACCTCCCTCCCTTACATTCTGAACCAAGGGTCAGGCTATTTCTACTGAGAAGTAGCCTATATCCTGGACCTTACCTTCCATCTACCTCTCAGTCATGTGTAAGCTCACAGGCCCCATTTCCCCAGAGTTCTGGTTTCTAGTCCAGATATAGTCAATGTGCTACAGCTCTCAGGGATAGAGAAAGTGGCTCAAATGTTTTCTTCAAAGTGATCACAGTGGGGTTACTAGAATACTGGGCACAACCCTGGCACCGAGAGCTTCAGACCCATGCTATAAAGTGAAACAATGCAGGTATGGTTTTGGTTACAATTTGGGCTAAGAAATGCTACAATCAGAGTCCAGAGTAATGATGTGGTATTATAGAAGTATGAGGTCAAAAATTGGAAAAAGAATTTGGAAGTCACATAAATCCCCCAAATACCGGGACTAATATCAATATGAATACAGCAAACTCAAATTACATGGAGTAACTTAGAAACTCCAGTTCTGCAGCTGTCAATGATATAAGGAGAATGCCTAGAATTATTACCATTCTGCATTTAATACTTCTTCCTCATAAAACTAGCCCACTTCATCCAACATCAACCCTTTAATTTAGACACTATTTTCATTACACCATGCTGCCAGCGTGGGGATTGTGGCAGAGAGAGCCCTCCTCACCCATGCAGATCACAAACCTAATAAAGCCTGACATCTGGATTCCAATGCAAAACACCAGCTCCATGGCCTGTGCACTTCACCACGCTGTTTTTTCCTGTTTCACTGTATTTTAGTGATGTAAGTGGCATGAGGCCAATAACACTTTTCATTTTTCTAATAGATATGAAAAAGCTGAGAGAAGGTTCCAGAAGATGAGAAGAGTGATACATGGTAGAAAACAGAGAACTCAAGGGCAAAGGAGGGCAAAGGATGACACAGTCACCAGTTAATGGCTACATGTTCCAACCTCTTTCTCAACAGAGCAATACTACGACACAAGCTAGACTTGGCCTCCTTACGGATCTAGACTGAAGTCATAAATACATTTAACTTCTTTACCATTTTAGGCACCTGAAAATTCTTTTAAACAATTATTTTTATTGTGGTAAATTACACACAACATAAACCTGGCAAGTCTTGAAAATTATTTTTCTTATTTGCCAGAGAAGCACTTACCTTGCTTACTTAAAATAGGGTAAATTCAACTTCAACAAATGATAATTCCGTTTCTATTTTCCAAGAATGTTTTCGATGAAATTACTCTATAAACATATCTAATAAGCCATTTCAACATGGGCTCATTTTTATTGACACTCTGAAAAGATGCTAATACAAACATCAAGAGGCAAATACACAGAGCTGTCACACGTCTTTCTAAATTCCACTGTTTTAAAGCAAGAACTGGGGGATGAAGAACGGTTTACTTGAACACTAACTTGGACGGCAAAGAAACAGAGGCAATGAGCACTTTGACTTGGGCAATCAGAGGAAAATTATTGACCCAAACTCTCTGTCTATACCAATGGCGATACTGAAGCCCTGCCAGGCTGGAGGAATGCCCAGTTTCTCACTGCTGGGTAGGGATAGAGGTAGGATTTGTACAGGAATCTCTGGGATGCATGTGATGGGAGTCTTTTTACCTGAATACTCTGATTATACACCAGGGGACAACATCTTCAAAATAAGAACTACAGCAAAGAAAGTAGAGAGCTAACAAATGAGTACTAAGCACACAAAACAGGACAAAAACCAAAACCAAATTTCTTCATAATATAAGGGTATTTTGAGTGAATAATTAATAATCTCTGTGGATATTTTTTGCTCCACTGTACCACAAAATTAAGATCTTTGTTATTGATGAATGCCCTCCACATGGCTAATGCTTTTTATATGATACACAATAAAAACAACAATAAAATGGAGTTATTGTAAGAAAACTAACTAAATATGCTGATAAGCAAAGACTATATACCTCCCTGAATTTATTCCATTTATTCAAAGACTGACAGAGAAAAAGGGAGAAGAGAGAGAGAGAGCAAGAGAGAGAAAGAAAGGAAAATTATAAATTTTACTGAATAGTTGCAATTTCAAAAATATACCATCTGTTTCTCCCATCCAAGTATTAACCAGGCCCAACCCTTCTTAACTTCCAAGATCAGACAAGATCGGGCACATTCAGGGTGGTATGGTCATAGGCAATCTGTTTCTTAAATAAGTCCTTGGTACATATTATTTCCATTGCTACTTACCTTTGATGGATTGAGTCATCAAGAATGCCATATCCTTACTTCATATATCACAGACACTTAAAAGTGACCTCCTCTAGGTAGGTTTCTTCATTCATAATACCTGAAGTTCAGAGCCTCTTAAATTAAGTTCGTCTCCCTACAGCTACGAGCTAACACAGTGTCTAGAAGGTAGTAGGTACGAAAATCAATTCTAACTAAAACGTACTTTATATAAGCTGAGCTGCATGCTATCAGTAAAATCTGGTTAGGGTAAAATTGGATATGGATGATGATAGTATTGAAGTGACTTTTTTATGTCTGTGAGAGAGAGTACAAATAATTTATTTGGCAAGTCAGACACACAAGAATCAAAGATCTTAGTCAGTAGCAATATTTGCTCTAATTGTAATAGCTACAGGTGAGGTAGAGACAGAGGGTAGAGGGTATTGCATTGATACTTTATTTCTTGGCAAAGTAAGACATTCTCTGATACTTATTTAGCAAAAGAAGCCTCTAAGAGTCTGTGTGTGCATGTGTGTGTGTGTGTGTGTATCTCACACGTAAAGGAAACTTGTTTTGATCATGAATTAGTGAAATATGCCATTATTATCTGATATTTAAACACAGTGCATGCCCCAGATTTCAAGGTTTAGTTTTTGCTCTTGTTTGTTTGTCCTTACAGCTAGAGCAGTCCTGGCTGAATCACATACAGCCTGCTAAAAACATTTCATGGAGGTGGGCCCTTCTGGTAGTCTGTACCATCTGTGTCTCTTTGTAAGGAGGTTGGTCATTAGCATTTACAAGAATTGGCCAGGTTATTTTTCTTTCTTGAGCATTTTCCAATAATTGAAAGCAATCAATTGTAGGCCTGCGAGTTCTTCCTCACCTGCTGTGCATAAAAATCTTAGGAAAAAAAAAGGCTATATTAGTGTTGTCCTAAAGAACACATACTGGAAAAAATTAAGACCCCCTTTAAACTGCGCTATAGCTTTGGAGGTTTTAGGATGGGCTCTCAGGAGGACGGTCAGCGATTGGTAAAATAACCCTGTGCAAGAGGCGGTTTCATTATCTTACAGAAGAAGACTCTGACCCCCGAGAGGTCAAACAAAGTATCCAAAGGAAGGCTATCTTTGAAATGGTTCTTAAATTCACTTGACTGCAAATTCAATATTCTTTTCTTTATTCACACTGACTTCCTGCTGGTTTGTAAATTGAAAATTTAAACACTAGCTAAAGAAATGTAAATGTAACATAGTATACTTATTTGAAGGTTGATTTAGGCATATTTGAAAGAAAAAAATTAAGTGCCTAGTTTTATTTTATTTTTATTGCTCTTTCAAGAGTCAGGGACCTGTGACTTATTTGTGAACAAAAGAGCTAGTTCATGGCTATTTTTAACTTGCATGAAAACAATGATGAATTTAAAACACAGTATGAAAAAGATAAGAAAATATAAAAACGGAATTTCCTATGCTAAGCACTACATTCTAATGCTTTATTAACCGTGTAACTGCAAGTTACTTGTGAAATATTTTTAAGTTTTCAACATATCTTCTGAAGTTCCTACATAGTTTGTTTTTTTTTTTAAAGAATAACCTCTATGTACCAGTCAATGAAATCCAAATTTACAGAGTTCCACAGTTTTATATATTTTCTCCAAGCAAAGTCTTTAGACCAATATAATGGTCAGCAATATTATGGAAGAAAGAGGACCAAGGCAGCAAGCAACAACTTCTCGGAAAGACAGATTTTGTGCGGTGGTTAGAGTTCTAACAAGAATGTAAAGGGCCACGGGCTCCTGAAACCAGGTGTCCCAGGGCCGTGCAGGAATCACTTAAGACTTCGTCCAGCCTTTCTGTTCTTAGTCAATGCACCACACATAGATTTCAAGCCAAGAGAGTCTCTTCATGTGAGATCCTCCTCCTTCTTTACAGGAAAACGGACTTCCTGTGCCCTATATTATCACACATGCCATCTCCCTGGACATCACACACACTAACACACACTCCTTGCTTTCTAATCAGTCATGCTTGTAGAGAGAGAATATCTCCCTTTACTATGCAAATAAGTTTTCATTTACAGGGTAAATTCTAAGACATTTTTTGTTTTGTGTTTCTTGGACTACCCTCCATTTATGCAGTAGTTGGACAATGCCTTCAGCTCTGTTTTTGAACCTGAAACTACTGGCGTTAGGAATGGACAAACTACTGTACATTAGCATTTTCCACTTAATTATATTTTATCCCTTGAAAGAACAATTGATAGCAAACTAAAACGGCCATAATTAATATAGTAATTACTCCAAAAACCAACAAAGGAAAGAAAAGCAAGAACAAGCAAACTAAATACTCTATAACCACAAGTTGTCAATTGATCTTGAGCATAAGGATTTTCTTACTACTTGCTAAGAAATAGTCCCATAATGGGGTTCAGGAAATGCTGCCTCCAAATGTGATACCTTGGCATATTGAGTATTTCAAGATTAAGGAATTTGAGAAATGACATTTGCAGAAAGGACTTTCTGACCTTCCCTTGAGGCAATTCATAAAATCTAGAAGAACTTTCCAACCCCCTGAAGCAGGTGAAAATACCCTCATAGGAGAGGTGCCTTCCTTATATTCAAAGGAAAGGAGTATTCTTATCTCCAAAGGTAAAGGGACTCAGAGAAAAATCTGAATAATAAAACCTTGTTAAGTAAATTTTGCCCAGTTTACTACACTTAGCACATATTCTTTGATTCATATCTCCCCACAGTTCTCCACTCTTCATCAAACTTAGCACAAAAGCTCTGAAGATTAAATGTGTCTTTTATCTTTCCTTCCTTATGAAGGCCCCTGTATCATGTAAAATTTATATGGAATATATCTGTATGCTTTTCTTTTGATAATCTTTCTTTTGCTACAGGGGTCTTAGTCAAGAACTTTAAAGTGAAAAAAAAAAAAAAAAAAAAAAAAAACCTCCTCTTAATCTGCATAGTCTTAGGAACAAGATTGCTTGATTTAATAATATTGTTAGTCACCGTTTATTCTAACCCTGCTTCCCACTCCTCTACCTGCCTCGGAATTTATAAAAACGATTTCTAAAAATTACTCTGAATCCCTTGAATTTAAAGTCTCTCTTTCAGTCTTACTCTTAAAATGAGCCATAGTGAAGGGAAGAAACAAGACTGTTGCAATTCCGGGACACAGGAAGGCAACCCAGTAAGAGGAGCCCCAGACTCAACACTTGATAGTGGAAAATGAAGGCGTGATAGTGAGTCTGACAAACGCGGAGCCGACATAAAAGCAGTTGCAAAGAATGCGGTCCAGAAACCACACGATGCCAACTTCAGTGCCAAATGCTCAGGCAGAGGAGCACGGTCTACTTAATCTGTGTCTGATTTTTTTTAAACGTAGGTTATTTCAATTTATCAATGTGTTTATTTTAATAACTTGTTAGTTAACATCTGTAAGGTGATAATTTCCCTTCCTGTACTTCCATAAAATTATAATTAGATTTATCTTCAAGCATTTCATACTATTAGTCAACCTGTCTCAGTTAATGCTTGGTTTCACATGTCCCATAAATAAACAAATAAATAAATATCTTAATTTAAAACATTTCTGTTAAACAGTCATTTTTAGGACAGAGAAAGTCACAAGACATTGATTGTTACTTTGATGATCATCTAATTCTGAAAATAGCAGTGGAGGAAATTTAAAAATTTACAGTGGTTGAATTAAGGTGATGCCAATGAGTGTGAAGTAAATGCAGACAAAATATAACATGTGGTTTGTAGGTAGATTTTTGCATTCATTTTGAAACTGTTGCATTGGTCTCCCTTGTTGCAGGAGAGCAATATTATTTAAATTCACAAATTATTTATACTTAGGGATGCCTATGCGAGAAAGAAGTTGGGATGGTTTGTAGTTCGTCAAGAAAAGCAATATCTGTGACACAAATGTCACCTGCACACTTTTTCGTGGGCCACTAAAGATCTGGTTTCTTCAGGGTATACAATTATTTGCTCTTGGAAAGCAGATAAAGATCTCATAAATTCTATACCAGCCATTTTTCTGTTTCTAAAACTCAGAAAGTTTATCTCCACTACAGGTCATACCCCACCCATCCCACCACCTGAACAGTGGCCTAGGAGTATGTCTTCCTAGGTTAACTACTTTTTATTCAGGAATCAACTTAAATATTATTTTCCAAGCAAGGCCTTCAGCATGCAAAAGAGTATTTTCAAAATATATATATTTTCAAAATACACATATTTTCTTTAGCCCGTGTGTGTGTGTGCGCGCGTGTGTACACACTAAAGAAAGAAACCTAGTTAGAAACATAGGACTATGTTAAGAAATATTGTTTTCCACCCTGGCTGGTGTAGCTCAGTGGATTGAGCGCGGGCCTGCGAGCCAAAGAATCAAGGTTCAATTCCCAGTCAGGGCACATGCCTGGGTTGCAGGCCAGTTCCCAGCAGGGGATGCACGAGAGGCAACCACACATTGATATTCCTCTCCCTCTCTCCTTCCCTTCCCCTCTAAAGATAAATAAATTTTAAAAAATATTGTTTTCCAATTGCGAGACAAGTATATGTTTATTAAAGAATTGAACAAATGTAGTACACCATAGATGATGACAGCCATTTTCCTAAGTGTTGGAGAAAAGAGCTGCAGATAGAAAAAGGCAGAAAGATAGTAAACTCGTTGATGTTGTATTAGAATCAGGAAGGGAAATCATAAAATCAGCCTAGAACATACTCTGGGACTAGAAATTTAAAAAATTAAATTCAGCGAATATGTCTAACTGATATAGTAATCAACTTGAAAGAACTTCAATGGCTTATCTGGATTAAACTGAGCAACAAAATTAATAACAACAACACACCTCCACACTGTTTTGCAAGGACCCCTCCACTAACATATTCATCAGACGTGGATGGATTATTTCCAGTTAATAAGGAGTCATTTTACAATTATTTGTTGAGAAGAATATGTCCTTTTGCTACAAATAGTAATTCCTGACAAGACAATTCTTTAAAAGTTTCAGTATTCTTCAAAACCAACTGACATGATACATTTTTTATGTAAAATAAATTAGTTGACACCCATGGTTATCTCTTAAAAAGAAATACAATTAATTCCTAAAAAGTACTAGTGAAAGTATTTAATTAATTTTTTTTCTTTTCTAAAAGAAAGCTGAATGTGATTTTTTATAAGGAAAAATTATTAGGCAAAGTGCAAGAAGTGCAACCATAAAATCTTTTCTAATAGACAAGATTTACAGGAAGACAGACTACTTGTTACTGGTAGTAAGTTAGGTAGTCTTAAGAGTCACAGCATGGAGAGCTGAAAGGAACCTTGTCTGTCACTCCTTCCGATGGCCTGATTATGAAGACAAGAAAAAGCCTCAGGGAGCTTGACTAATTTGCCTAGCCAGACAGCAGAAACTTTGGACTGCCATGTCACATAAAATAATAATATCTCTAATTATAATGATGCTTTGTAATAATGCTTTAAATATTTTCAATGTGCCCTTGTTCAACTTCTTCATTGGGTATTTAATCTGCACAGCTTGGGTGAGAACTCATTTTACATGTTTTAAATGATTTGCATTAAAATGAGGTTTAAAATTAAAAGTGACAAATGTTAACTATGGGATTTTTATTTATGCAAGTGACAAAGGGACTAAAGTAGAAAGAGGTAAATCTTTTTATTCATAAAGGAGAACAATGAGGTTATCTTTCAGCATTGACCTTCTTAGATACTCCTCTATTTAAAGTATTTTGTGCTGTTAGGGGAATATTCACATTTGTAAATTTTAGTTGTTATTCTCTGCTTAAACTGCCTGAAATCTTTTAATCTGTCAGTCAATAACAAGCATATTTTAAGCATCTACTTATGTGCCCAGAAATGCCCTAATTGCTGAAGTTATAACAGAAAGAAAATTAAACATTAGGGAATCATAAAAAATGGAAGACCATTGACACATAGTTTTATTTGCAAGCTGAAATGCAAAATACATTGTTTGATGTAGTTGAATGGGTGAATGAAGGATGGTTTGATGAGTTAATGTGATAAAATGTTCTGATATGCTCTGGTATGCTGAATAATTTGCATATTTGACTACATTACATATTGGTATTTTAAATGAATTAAAAATGAACAAAATAAGACTGGAATAAAAATTATTTTAAAAAATTGAAAAGAAAATAATGATAGGAATAGATCATGCTACAATCTTCTGATGACAGTAGACCATTGATGCATATAATATCTTCTTGAAATGATACCCATTTGGCTACTTAATGCAAGGAAACTGACTTTTTGACTTGATGCTTACTGAACCCTACATTTAATACCAGTATAATTTTTAAAGAATTGAAATATTAATGCCTGTCTTAAAAGATATTGTTATTAAACAATAATGTGAATGTGTGTGTATTCTCTATTATGTAATGATGATATACCTTTTTAATATATGACCATTAAAATTGTGGCTATTGTTGTATACCTCTAATGCTTTATATTAAGAATGGGAAGCACTTTTCTACAGTTACATAACTTTTGGATCCACAGTGGCTTTGACTTTGAAATGAGTAACTGTAATAATCAAATGAGATCTCTGTAGAATTGCAGATAAAAGTTTAATTCATATAAAGGAAAGGATAAATAGGTATATAAAAGACAAAACAAGCCAAGAAATTAATTATATGAAGGCTCTTGCAATAGGGTAAGACACCTCTATCTGAAGATCAGAGTGCCTGGTGAGGGGGGTTGCCTTATATTGTCATAGGAAGGAGTACCTGAGTGATTACAGGTGGAGTGATTTTTAAGGGAAATCTTAGTCTCAGTAAACTGGAGAGAAAATGCTTGTCATTGTGGCTGGTTGTAGAGTATCAACCAATTCAGCTAATCTTTCATGAGACAAAGAACAGGGAGTTGGAGGGTCTGTGTCTGGTCTGACCAACTATTAGGCGAAAGGTGAGAGATCTGTGTCTTACCTTGTCACAGGTACACACTGAAGCCACGACAGGATCTTATGGAAGTCAGGAGACAGTATGGGCAGCTACTGTTAGAGGAGGTCATTGAGAGATGTGACAGAGGCTGGGCCTGAGCAACTGAAGTCTCCCTAGTCCCTCTTCTGTCCTCAGAATGCTGGTTCTGCTTGCCTTCCCTGCTCTCTAAGCCAAAAAAGCTTCTGAATAAGTTTATATATAAGCGTTTAAAATTCTGGCAGGCAGGTATGGAGATCTGCTCCCTCAAAGTGCTCACGACAAGTCTCCTATGTAAGTTCCTTTGCTTATCAAACCTGCCACCGGCCCATTGGGAGTGCTCTGCCTCTCTCTTCGGCCTCTCCTTGCCCTCCAGGGTCACTCAGGTCTGGTTTTTAATTATGAAGCCATTTTTAAGAACTATAAATATTTTGAGGTTATGTATTTCCTCTTCATCAGCTTTCTAATCATGTTTCTTCTAAGACCCCAAATATCCAGACCACATGTCAGCTGCTACTCATGAATCAGTATACATTTAGAACTCTGGCCATTTCTCCTTTGAAGTAAATGGATAATCGGATGCCCTCTGCCTACTAGGAGAATTTCTCTTCAAGACACTTCTTTAGGAAAGTCCTGGAAAATCTCAAGTGTGTGCCATGATCCCCCTATAGGGTTCTGCTAAAGGCTCCAAGCAGTACCTCCATCTGTCACCGACATTTCATGCTCCATTAAATCATCTAGACCCCATGGCTCAGGGGACAGAGTGGTGTACCCACTGCAGAACTTCTCTTGGTTCTGGGTGTCATACCAAAATAGCAACTTTATGGATCACGTGTAAATGGCCAGAGTCAGCATGCCCAGATGAGGAGTGCATTGCCTCCAAAATTGAAAATGTCCCACAAGCTGTGGCACTTTGTTTTTGGTTTTCAAAACAACCAAATGTAACAACTTTTCCTCACCTTATAAGGAATGCACCACACCACAGGGCACCTAGAAATTTCACTAGAGTAGAAGGTCCCTAAATTTTTGTTACATTTATTCCTCAGCCTCTGACATGCAGACGTCTTAACAATAAGCCTAGTGTACTTGCTACTGCTTAATTGGTAGGTAAAATAAACAAATAACAATCAATTCATCAATGGAATATTTAATATTGTGCAACCATCACCACCGAAACATTTTTCATCTTGCAAAACTGAAACCAAATGCCTGTAAAAAATAGAACTCCATTCCTCCTGCTAGATGCTTGTAACCTCTATTCAACTTTCTGTCTCTAGGAAGTTGCCAATTCCATAAACCTTATATAAACGGAATCATGAAATTTGTCCTTTTACATCTGCCTTATTACATTTAACATAGGCTTGCAAAATGCATCCATGTTGGAGGATGTCAAAAGTCCCTTCATTTTTGAGGCTCAATAATACTTTATTGTATGTACATACCACATTTTGTTTATTCATTTCTCTGTTAACACTTGGGTAGCTTCTACCTTGTCGCTATTGTGGATAATCTTGCAATGAACATGGGTGTACAAATATTTGTTTGAGACCCTACTTTCATGTCTCTTGGCTATATACAAAGGAGTGAATTTCCTAAATCATACGAGTTACATATTTAAATTTTGGAGGAACCACCAAACTATTTTCCACAGCAGCTATACCATTTTATATCCCCACCAACAGTGAAAAAGATTAAATTTCTCCACATTTTTGTCAAAAGTTATTCTTTCTTAATAGCCATCTTAATGAGTATGAGGTAATATCTCATTGTGGTTTTGATTTGTTCAATGATATTTTGAACCATCTGTAATTCTCTTCATTTCTGTCTTTTTTTTTTTTTTCTGTGCATTTTGGAGCTCTGATGTTAAGTAGATACATGTTTATAATTATCATATGTTCCTGATGGAGTGACTCTTATTCTAAAATGTCCTTCCTATGTAGTTTTTGCTTGTTTTAGCATCTATTATGGCTGATAGTCCAGCAATGTAGATTTCTATGGTTACCATTTGCATGATATAATCTTTTTCTTCCTTTTGCTTTCAACCTATTGGTCCTTTAATTTAAAGTGCATCTCTAGTAGACAGCATATAAACGAACCATGATTTATTTTATCCAGTCTTTTAATCTCTCTTTAGAGTGTTTAATCATTTGTATTTAATGTAATTATTCATAATTACATTAGTTATAATTTTTCTGTTTTTCATACTTCTTGTTTTTTTTGTTTCTCTGTTACTCTGTTGGTGCCTGTTTCATGTTAAATACATATTTTTAATGTGTCATCATAATTCTGGTTTTACTTCTTTTATTATTTTTAAGGTATTTTTCCTAGTGGTTTACATAGGGGTTGCAGTTAACAGTTTATTTTGTAACAATCTGGATCAGATTAATAGCAATTTAATTTCAATAATATTCAAAACCCAAATAGTTCCATTGTATCTTCCCTCCTTTGTAGTATTACTGTATAAA
The DNA here is from genome assembly GCA_004027475.1 of Anoura caudifer. Taxonomy (NCBI): domain Eukaryota; kingdom Metazoa; phylum Chordata; class Mammalia; order Chiroptera; family Phyllostomidae; genus Anoura; species Anoura caudifer. Next base: position 6,509 of record PVKU01010652.1, on the reverse strand, counting down.
AAATCCATCTTTATCCATTACTTTCCTATCAACGCAGATTTATAATTATTATCCCAGGCAATTGCATTTTAAGTAGATAGGCAGAAATAAAGAATTACAAACAAAATGAACAAAAAAAATCCTACAATTTTTGTTACTGATGTCTTAAATTTCTCCAGCGGTTTTGAATTACTGTCTACTGCCCTTTTATTTTAGTCTATACATCTTCTTATAATTTCTTGTGGGGCAGGTTTTCTAGCAGCAAGTCTCTCAATTTTGCTTACATGTTAATATCTTAATTTCTCCTTTCATATCCACTTGTGCTGGGTATAAAAATTATGGCTGACTGCCTCTTTCAATGCATTGAATATGTCATCAGTGGCCTTCCTGAATTCAATGATTAAAAATAGGTTTTAATGCTACTGAAAATCCCTTAAAAGTGTGGTCACTTCTCTCTTGTTCCTTTTAAATTATATCATCTTTAGTTTCCACAGTTTGGTTAAGAAGTGTCTAGGTCAGAGTTTCTTTTATTTTATTTCTTAGATGTTTACTTTTTTCATCATATAAAAGTTCTTGTGCCATTCTCTATTCAAATGTTATTTTTTCCCTTTTACCCTCTTTTTGCCTTCTGGAACTACACCCATACCCATATGAGTATATGTGATATTGTCCCACATGTCTTTGAGACTGTGGGCAGGGAGACTTCTTGGCAAGAAGATCTGCAAGCATTGAGGCTTCAAGAGCCTTGAAGTAAGGCTCCTCTATAGGAGGAGCTTGAAGTAAACAAGAAGTAGCCAGGAGGACAGCAAATCCGGAGCTCAATAAGTAAAGGAGAGAATGTAAGAACAGGGCCAGCATTACAGATGTGTTGTCTTTGGAGTGGAGGTCCCCAAATCTCAGAAGGGCTCTACACTGGGTTTGGTGCTCTCCTGTCACTGTCATAAATCAATAATAATTTTTGGACCATGACTCCACATTTTTATTCTGCATTGGGTATGTTCTTCACTCTTCATTCTGCATGTCATGTAACTGGTGTTATGGAAAAGGACGTATTTAAGAGGATAGACAAGAACCAGAACTGAACTCCTACACTGTTATTTATTTTAAGTAAGTTCACCAGACACTGACAGGCATTAATCAAGGGAGCGCTGTAGTCTGATTTGTAGATTGGCACAGTGGTTAAGAACATCTTCTCTAAAGTCAGACTGCCCGGTTTTGAGTCCAGCTCTGCCGACTAATAGGTATCTTGAATGATTTACTTAGATTCTCTGTGCTTCAGTGTGTCCTCAGGAAAAGAATGGGAAATTGATATTGCTTATCTCACTGGCTGGTTGAAGTTTGGGTTAAAATATATGTGTGATGTTTTTAGACTAATTATAGGAGACTGTTCTGTGTGGTGTGGGCCCAGACAGGACCCACGCCCAGGGATAGGTTCTCCCATGGGGAGTCAGGCCTGCATTGTACCTAGACTGCTATGAGACTTGCTTTTGCTAAAACTCCCTCACCCTGAATGGAGGCAGCAAACATTTACTGAACAATAACTTCCTAAAATCCCTGCTAAATTGTCCAAGGGCAAGTGTAACCAGTTCAATCACTTTTCTCTTTTCATTTGCAAATATCTTTCTTCTGTGATATAATTAGCAGCAGCATCTCCTTTGTTTTCTGTAAAAGGTAACCACCTAAAGCAAACCTGTGCCTAGTAAATGAGGACCATCATGTAATGTGCCAAGAAAAGAAATAAAGGCCTGTCACTACATGGGCGGAGGCTTTTTCTCCCCTTCCTCCACAGGAAGCCATGCTGTCCCTTTTCCTCCACGGAACTCAGTAGTCTGTGTGAATTTCTCCTGCCTCACCCACAATGTGGCGGACCCCACAAACTGGGGTCCGCATCACTAATTACTGGAACATTATAAGAACTGTATGAATATTTGCTATTGTGACTAGTAGTGCTAGTGAAATTTTCATATTAGGTTTTACAAATATGTTGCCAGCCACTTGCTGGAGAGCAGTATGAGAAGCAGTAATTGGCAGGGGATGTGGTCAAATATACAATAGCCAGAGGCCAGATCTTGTAGGGCTTTAAGTTACTCAGTGAGAAGTTTGGACTTTAAGTTAATGGAAAAATTTAGAATAAAGAGTGAAATGTTCTGATTTGTATTTTATTATTTTAGTTTTCATCTCTTTGTTAAAGACTTAGGCTAGTATTTTTTTTTTTTTTTTTTTTTACTCAAAGGCCATTCAGAAAACGAGAGAAGTAAATTGTGCAATTCTTGCTGGTTCTTGAGGGAGACAAAATAGTAACCACTGAATTCAATGCCAGTTGCTCTCCCTAGTGTTCTTTGAAGGCATGGAAAGGCTTGAGGCCAATACTATACTATATTCAAGAAATGGTCCAAGTTCAGGTTTCTTAACCACCTACCCCCCAGCAAACTTGTTGAAAATTGTCACATTACAATCCCTTCCATAATCATCAATAATGGCCAGTTTGTTACAATTTGCTGCAATCAATTTTCTGACATGCTTGAGGCAAATTTTTAGCTCCTGTAACTTCTCTGTCTAATCTCCCCTTTCTTGATTATGGTCAAGAACATTTTTGTTTCTCTACTGTAAGACACCTGAAGGTCTCTGCAATACCTAAAATCCATGGCCAAGCACAAATAAATAAATAAATAAATCTTATCCTGAGGGGGAAATAAATTCACAGTTGAAAACAGTTTACATAAAAATAGTAAAACCAGTAACATCTGGAAGGGACTGTTGCTATAGAGATCCCATTGCAGACATCCTACATGGCAGTCAATTAGATCATCACTGTTAGAATAATTATTAGTATTGTTGGTCATCCGTAACCATGTTCAGTGTTTTAATACATCCAAGCAGAAAGAAGCTAGACAGCCATCATGCACTTGCCAACTTGGTGACATTGTCTGGTGGGCTCATTATGTAAGAAGTAGAACAGAAAATGGGGACACAAACAACTTTGCTTCACTACTGGCCAAAAACCTTTAGTGTCTGGAAGATGGGAGACACATTTTTGTTATGAAAGGCTTGTAAATGTACTGCAAGAAAAGAATTTTAGAACAGGGCAAATTTGTATAACTAAGTAGCTCTCATATAACCAGAAAATGGGAGAGCTCTGGGGTACATAGAATGATAATTATATACATAGCATGTCACACCTACTGCAGTGATTTAAAGATATGTTTGTACAGGTTGATCTGGAGCACAAATAGCTATCAGCACGTATGGTGCCAGTTGCAATACAGGAAATATCAAAGGGAACACTAACAGGGGTGTTCAACCTCTTGGCGTCTCTGGGCCACACTAGAAGAAAAAGAGTTGTTGTGGGCCACACATTAAATACACAAACATTAACGAAAACTGATGAGGAGAAAAAGGTTTTAAGTAAATTTAAGATTTTGTGTGGGGCCGCATTCAAAGCCATCCTGGGGCATTCGCAGCCTGCGGGCTGAGGGTTGGAAACCCCTAAATTATAAAGTCCATGATTGTGTAACCACCTGAAACCCATACAAAATAAAGTTAAAAGAAAAAAATCAGAGTTCTCAGTTACAGTGTAAGAAAATCTGTTTCCGTAATTCTAAAAGGTGGCCCAGGTATCTGTTTTCGTAATACTAAAGTACGGTTAGATGCAGGGAATGCATTAAATACTCGGTAGACATGGCAACACTCACTTCCAAACTTGGATCCTAGTTCTGGTTTCGTGTGCTTTGGGAAAGTCATCTAAAGTTTTCAGTGACCACATTTAAAATCTGACAAGTTACTCTTTGCTCCATTATGAAAACTAACTTTTTGGTGTAGTTGTGTATCCTTGTTACAAATTATTTTATAATTCTATTTAGGAAAAGCTATGGATATTGCTTTTCATATCAGATTTAGAGTCAAACTGTTAATGTTTATATTTTTAGTAAGCAGTTCTATCACAGATTTCAGGAAAATTTCAGTGGGAAAAAATAAGTGCCAATGTTTATAACTCCTGAAAATATAAATGATTAAACAACCCCTCTGTTCTTTTAAGTGACTTTCCTAACACCAGTAGACTGATTTTTCACATGGCAGAGCTGGGATCTGCCTGGAGGGTATATATTTTTTCAACTTTCAGAGTAGTCTTACCTCTGCAGTGACAGATGTATCGAAGTCAAGGGAGAAAGTGCATTTTTTACATGTATTTATTCAACTGGTGTCCATTAGGCACCTCCTTGTCTCAGAGATTCTGGGGACAAGAAAATGAAGAAAATGAATAAAAGCCCTGCTCACCAAGGATTACATTTTAGAAGCAGCAGACCCATGAAACATTATATATATATATATATATATATATATATATATATACACACACACACATATATATACATATATACATATATACACACATATATAATATAATGCTGTAAGTGGTGCATTTATGCAGAGAAGACAAGTAAATTTAGGGGCTATGCAGGGATGGCCAGAGTGGTGAGCATAGTGGTGCCATTGCAGATAGGAGATCAAGGATAATCCTTCTTACACCATAAACTTCGAATAGAGAATGAGCTAAATAAATATTTAGAGAACAATCACCCTAGCCATAGACCAGTAGGTACTAAGTACTGAGACAGAAGCTTCTCAGCAAGTTCAAGGCACAGCAAAGGGCTCAGTATAAAAGGAGCCAGGTGGGCACAGGGAGAATAGTGGGAAATGAGGCCCAGAGAAGCAGGCCCAGCACCATGAGGCCTAGTAGTCTGCGGTGGAAAATGTTGTTTTAATATAAATCTCATTGATATTTGGGACTGTTGGATCATTTTATTTTTTATTGTTTTATTACAATTGTCCCAGTTTTACCCCATTGCTATCCCCTGCCCTGCCTACCCCTTGCTCCCACAGTAAGGGGAGAAATGTCATGATGTAATATTTCATTTTCAATAGTCAGTATGAATATTACGTAGTAAATAGATTGTAAGGGGAAAGGCTATACAGAATGACAACTTAAAACACAGAGCAGGTCAGAAATGAAAAAACCTCATATTTAATGGGTGTGTTGGTTATAAGAATTCCAAACTTGTCAAGGGGCTTTCAGATCCACAGAGATCTTATCTCATTTTCCCTCAAAAGAAATTTCAAGGCACATCAGGAAGGAGTCTGTTCACATACTTTCCTTTAATAAAAGGGAGAATAGGGTAGAGAGGGGTATAAAGAAGTCTACTAGGCTTTGAAGCTTTGAAGTGGGAATGAAAAAAGATTGAAAAAATAAAGTGGATGCTTCTTTTCCCCAAATGAGAATAAAAATCTAGTTTCAAAAATAGTAATGAATGTGTATAGAATCATTTCTCCTGTGGCTTGGTTTTGATTAATGTTTTATTGGTGTTTTAAAGATCCCAGAAAAACTAGTACTCAGCCTATGCAATTTTAAAACTTAGAAAGCAAAAGAATCTCTTTTTGATTATATTTTGTTCTTTTACTGTAAAAATGTCATTGGAAATGTAAATATTTTATTTGTGTATCTTTTCACTTAATTTATGAAAAGAACTGTCTCATATCTCCTTGGATTATAGCCTATGATACATTTTACTAAAATTATTATGGTTGTAAGTTAGGGCAAATAAACTTCTTATTTTTTCCCAGGCACTATTAATTACCTATGTAGGTAAATAATAAAAAACAGTCTGGAAAATAATTCAAACCAGAAGGATAAATGAAATAATTACATCATTGTAAAAAAATTTAACAAATACACAGAGTCCCTTAATTAGTATTCTGACTCTCAAAGTGAAAGAATAATTAGATAACTCCAGGAGAAAAATGTTTGATTATTGTGTTTAAAACATGGAAACACTTGATGCCACTGCCCAGTGGCTTTAAAAGGATGTTCAGGACTTCCAGCCAAGATGGAGCCTTGGTGGACACACTGTACCTCCTCACACAACGAAAATGAAGGACAACAAAGATTTAGAAACAAGAAAACATACAGAACTGATAGAAAATTGAACTGTACAGAAGTCCAACAACCATTCATCCAGACCAATAAGAGGGGCAGAGTCTCGGTCTCGTAAGGTGGCTGGCTGACCAGGTAGTCTCACATTCGTGCGCAGATAATCCAGGCAAAGGGAAAGCAGCAGAAGGGAATGGAATCCAAGAGAGAGCAGAGCAAAAGCCATGGTTCCCTCTCAGATCCCGACCCAACATACAGCGTCACTACCCAGCAACTGGGCTGTCCCGCCCCGGAGAACATGTAAGGCACCACTCCTCACTACATAACAGCTGCAACCAGACCCCCCACCAAAAAAAAAAAAAAAAAAAAAAGGCTCAAACAGGAGAACAAATCAAAGCCCCACAGCCAATTCATCTAAGCAAACAAGAGATAGCCAACCTATCAGATGCACAGTTCAAAGCCCTGGTGATCAGGATGCTCATAGAATTGGTTGATTTTGCTCACAAATTAGATGAACAAATGAAGGCTATGATAAGTGAAATGAAGGAAAATGCACAGGGAACCAATAGTGATGGGAGGAAAACTGGGACTCAAATCAATGGAG